>JAHWFP010205120.1:227457-246304 GCA_023313725.1 Lithobius niger | reverse complement strand
GCGGCCCCTTTTACCAGTTTTGGTTTTTGATATGATCAATGCTTACACTGCAGGAAATAAGCAGCAGTTCACAGTTCTTCATAAAATTAAACGATCTGGGCTCCCCCAAGAAGGCAAGAAGGCAAGGGGGAAGAAGATCGCCAAACAGGAAATAATCAACCGTTTGCAGTAAATAATCAACTGTTTGCAGTACATAATCAGCTGTTTGCAGTACAAATTATAGAAATTGGGTGACACTTAATTATCACTGCAGGAAAGAAGACAGGGTGGAAGACGATTGCACAATGGCTAGGCAGATACACTGGTTTAGTAAAGTGAACTAAAATCCGCGTTTGTTAGCCAGTAAGTACAAAATCATGATTACAGAAACTTGCCACGACGAAGCATGGCCATACACATGACAGACATACCCACACGTTTATTACACCAATCAGGAGGAAGGGTTTCTTCTAGTAAAATCTTGATATCTACCATTCATACAGTTATTATTTTCAGTTGGCAAGTATCCATGGTGGCGTGTTGACCTCAAAAGCGACAACTATGTTAAGGGAATTATTATATACAACGTAAACACTCAGCAGTCTCGTAAGTAATAAGATTTTTAAACTTTTTTTTTCTTTTCGCACAATGAATGTTAAATATAAAACATTCTGAAAGCAAACAAGTGTAATGATGACTAACCACCCATTTTCTTTTCATTTACATACGCAGGCGAATTTAAAGCTAACATTATGGTATGACGTAATAATAAGATAACAGTCCAAATTTCTTATTCCCCCATCTTCTGCATGGTGGTCTCCAGTTAAGGCCGGATTAAGGCACATGGAGGCCTGGTGCTTAAGATTTATTGTGGCCCTATTTACCCCCCCCCCCCCGTACCATAAAAAAACTGTTTTAACAATAATATTTTTCTAATTTTTTTTGTTTATTTAATGCTGGTAAATATTAAGTGTTTCTCAGGAGTGGTACTAACAAAAATTAATGTGGGCGGCGTTTTATTTTTTTTTAACTTTTAATTCCAGATTTTTCCGATCCGTGCAATGGCCTTTTTATTTATCAAAACAATTCAGTAGATTACATTTTGTTGTGGAGTACAATATCTAGATTTTAATGGCAGGTTCGGCGTGCAAATGGTTCACATTGACAAAAGTATTATTTTACATCCAAGTCATAAGTCTTGTGACATGCCTTTGAACGGCCCTTAGATTCGTTTCAAGGCGATCATGTGAATGGAGAAAAGAGCAGATATGGTCATCGGCTCCAGGAAAACTTTGGTGAAAGAGTTGATGCTTTTTCCGAATTTTTTTTAGACAATGTCATAAAAAACATTTCATCTGCTAAAAGAAAAACTCTACTGAGAACCGATTATTAATTAGCTTTAAGGGGCCTAAAATAGTACCTTGTTTTATTTTTTCCGTGATCGTGAGGCACCCTTGAGGCCCTTTTCGGCCTGTGACCCGGTGCTTCAGCACCCAAAGTAGGGCAAACAACTTCGGAGTAGACGGTGCATGGCTTTTTTTCCTAAACTTCGAGCATCTTCTGAACCAGCAGGAACGAAGGGAACAATTCCAGGTTGGGAAATTAATGGCGGGGAACGATTAACTCTGTGGGCCCTGTCCAGTGCTACATCTCACCCAGCTGGCTGTTACATCACATTGTCTTCGCTTCAGAGTCTGCTACCAATATTATCCACGTGCTGAGAAGCAATCTTTCATTACAGTCCTTCACCTCTGTAAAAAGACTTTTAACTAATGTCGAAAAGTGTTGGAGCGGGCGACTAGCCCGAGATGTGCTTTACACCCACCTTAATAAGCAAGGAGCTGTTTGAACAGTCTGGTGATACATATAGTGCCCTAAGGAAAAATACCTTTTAATCAATCACCACCAGTGCATTCTTCCTCCTTGTATTTTGGTACTGAATGGTACTGATTTATGAATGTGCAAAGATTACTTTCAGTGTATTTTGGGCTTCTTGACTGGCACTTTTGCTGAACAATTTGTTTTGGTACTTTGTGTTGACATCCAATCACTGGAGGTAGCCATCTTTGAATTGCTATTACCCAATACAATTACTGAATGGGGGTTCAAGACCAAACGTTGGACTGTTTATAGTGAATTTTTTTTGCAGTGGTTTTTGGCTGGGGTGGTTCCTGTGGACCCCCTGACCCCCATCCCCCTCGAACTTTTTTTTTTTACCACTTTTCCTCATTTTTTTGGCGGGTTGTTCTTCTAATCAGAGTAAACCATTACGTGTTACTTTCGGAGTAAGGCCACTTTTTTTTTGCGTGTAGGTTTGAATCATGGAACCAAATCAGAGTATAAGTACCGAGGTTGATCAGGCATCCTGGTGATTGCTTATGCCAGGTTACAATAAAATGTTAAAAGAGAAAATTAGTGAAGTTTTCAGCGCTAAATTTACTTCTGGCTGTGACAAGAAGACTCTGGTGCGTTAATGTAGGGCTGTCGCTACTAAATGGGCAACTATGAAGCAAAGAAATATGTCCAAGGAAGTATGCTTAGCTCAGCAGCGATGACCCCTAGAACTAGAGCCAGTTTTTTGGGAAATGTTGTCACCAGTCAAGAACATGAAATGCTTGAGGCCCAAAACACAAGACCCCGTAGGGTTAATCGTTCCCCGCCATTAATTTTTCAACCTGAAATTGTTTTCATAGTTCCTGCTGGTTCAGAAGATGCTCGAAGTTTAAAAAAAAACATGGACCGTCTACCTCCGAACTTGTTTGCCCCACTGTTGGGATACAGCGGCTGTTGGACCAGCCCTGATCATCGACCGTATCCACCATTGTTCGTTTGGCCGAAACTGACCCGACTGTTCAAAGCGACACTTCCAAAACCAAGCAGAAAATTATTGATAATGTTACGGTGCAAGAAGTGGGGGGTGCTTTTAAGCAAGTTGTGAAATTGAAAAATGGTGGATTAGCCATACATTGCCAGAGTGCAGCTTACATACATGCAAAATGTACCCAACTGTCCGGTATCCAGAGCGTAAAATTGTCTGATCAGAATGTATAATTGTCTGATGAAAAGTGTGTTTATAGGTGAAAGTGGCAACAAATTACGTGATTTGTCAGATTTTGTCTGATGACGGTGATTTTGTCGGGTATCCTAGATACCGGGATACGGTAGATTTTGCATGCACGGCAGTTTAACTGTTGAAGTTGGAATCAATGTGAACAGACAAGGGTGGTGATCCAGAAGAATCGTAAAAGAAGACCTACTGTTATGTTTACAGGAATCGATGCGGGGTACGAGGCAGTTAGACTGCGTGATAACATTCTTGCCCAAAATCAGGATTTGTTTAAGAGTTTTTCCCATGATGAACTCATTGCTGGATTTAATCTTGTTACGAAGCGAAAGTGTCGAAATCCAATAAGAGAAAACTGGAGGATTGCAGAAGTTTCAATTGATGTTTACAACGTGCTCGCAAAAGCCAAACAGTGTATATTGGATTCAGTTGCTGTCAGGATTGAAGAGTTCTTCCCCGTTACACGATGTTTCCATTGTCAAACCTACGGCCAATCCATACTGCCAATAAATGAACAGAAAAAGTGGTGTGTCCGAAATGTGGTGGCGAACATGCACTTTCTGCTGCTCTGCATACCAGACAATCTGTCCCAACTGTGTTGCTGTTAAGGGAAGAGCCACTGATCATTTAGCAAGCAGCTCTGTCTGCCCAGTCCTTATTTCCTAACTTCGTAGATCCAGAGACCGGACTGCCTACTCAACTTTGGTCAGCTTAACCTGGGAAGAGGCCAGGAAGCTTTTGCTAACTGTCAACTCGCCTACAACTTTGACTTTTTTGTTATTACAAGATTCTTACTTGCTTCGGGGTGACATGCTTGCTCACGGTTGGATGACCATGCCTGTTTCCATGGTGATCCTAGAACTTTTCCTGACAACTCACTGTCGGGCAGTCGTTGTTGTGAAGAAATCCATTTGCCAAACTACGCGTATCCAACAGTGGAGTAATCGTGACCTTATAACAATCAAGTATGTTTTTGAAGATTACACTTTAACGATGTGCTCTGTTTACCTCGATCGGCTTTCAGATCCCAATGCTATTCTCGATCTTTTGGAAGAAATTCAACGTGTTGAATGCTTTGTTGTTGTTGGAGGAGATTTCAATGCTAAGAGTCGGCACTCTGGCAGTTCTCACTCACAGTAAACATGAAACTGAGAGAGGGGCACTAGTAGAGGTTTTTTTTCTCCGTATCCTCAATGACCTTCAATCACCCCCAACTTTCTTTACTGCTCGTGGTAAGTCGTGGATTGATGTTTCCTTTGTTAAGGGCCTTGCTGCAAGAAGCTGGTGTGTCTTAAATTCGGAGACTTTAAGTGATCATGCACTTATTTCATTCCAACTTATTCAGGATTCTGCCCAACAGAAGATTTCTACACGTTTTGTAATACTGTAGGAGCTATTTCGGAACTATCTTGCTGACTTTGCACAATTTTTTGTCGAAACCATTGTCCCGAGGTTCAAGCAACTGTTGAGAAATTTCAGTGTTCAATTGAAGAGGCCTGTCGTATTTCAATGCCCATGACCAATGGAAGGACTTCTAAGCCATGGTGGAATGAAGAACTCTCGGCAGAAAAACGAGAAGTACCCATGAAGCAAAGAAAATTTCAAGTTGCAAGGGGTGACGAACGGGCTGCACTTGAGATGGAATATCGAAATGCTAGACGACGCTATAAGCAATCTGTATGGAGGACCTGCATTCAATCCTGGAGGGACTTTTGTCAAAAGGAATCCACGAGTGATCTTTATAGTCTTCCATATCGAATTCTTGCTCAGAAGCAGAAAAAGAATGCCAATTCGCACACTATACAGCGTGGCGATGGAACTTGGACCAATAATGAGCCTGAAACGATGAAATATTTTTTAACCGAATACTTCCCAAAGGATGATCCTGCAAAAGAAAGTAAAGTTCATCGCAGCATTCGAGAAAGACTAGTCGACGATAACTCAATTGAGGATGATGTTTCTTATACGAAAAGTGAACTGGAAAATGCTGTCTTCAAGTCTCGCAAGGACTCTGCTCCAGGACCTGAGCTGGTACCAAGCTGCTGCTTTCCCACATGTCTTCAAGGTTCTCGGTGACTACTGGCTTGTTATTCTAAACTGGTGTCTGGATCAGGGTGTGTTTCCGGGAATATGGAAGAAGGCCAAAGTCATACTCACCCCAAAGTCTGATAGCAGATTCCAGCCAATTTGCTAATTACCGGTTTTGGGATAAATTTTGGACCGTCTCTGTTTTGATTATCTTGTACATGTCTAGGAACACAATTTGTTACTCTCGCCATTACAGTTTGGGTACCGTGAACTGCTGACTCCTGCCTGCTCTGTTAAGGCTGTTGAGAATTATGTACAAAGAGTGAAATCCTGTAATGCGAGGGGGAAGCATTGCCTTGCCATTGCGATGGACATTTCTAATGCGTTCAACTGTGCCTGGTATCCGAAGATCCCTTCCGAGTTCGGAAGACTAAATGTCCCAGATAATGTGTACAATTTGATTGAAGACTTTGACTGGAAGATCTGTTTGCTTGGGAAGCCAAACCATTTCAACTGAAAGAGGTTACCCACAAGGTTCCTGTTTAGGTTCTATAGGTTGGCTTGTTATCATGGAGATTTTGCAAACTACCAATGCATATCCTGGTGAAGACGCTGTGGCACAAGCTGTTGATGATGACACCATGGTCACACTCTCTTCGACTTCTGTTAAAAAACTTGAAGAGTTGTGGATATTAGTTGTAGTGGATCTTAATTTGTGGGCTACTTCTAATAAGCTTTCTTTCAACGCAAAGAAAATAGCTACGCTTTTTCATCCTTCAAGGTATATATGGAGGGAAAATATTCACGGCCCTTACTTGATAAAATCCACATTACACACACAAGTCCCGAATTTAAGGTGTCATGATCAGACCATCATCCCCTCGGATAGCATGCGCTATCTTGGATTCCAGTTCGATGCAAAGTTCTTATGGAACCACCACCTTGATATGTTGAAAACAAAGGTAGCCCCTGATAAAATCGATTAGGGCCGTCGCCTCAAAGCAGTGGGGTATCCCGGCATTGGTTTGGCATTTGATTTTTCTTAGATGTCTGACCCCCTTGCTTCCTTATGGCAGTGAAATTTGGGACACCGTGCACTGAAGATTAAATCCAGTAAAGCCCTTGATGGAGCCTGCAGGCTTCTTTTCGTTGTTCTCACCAAAGTCTATCGTACTATTTCAACCGAAGCACTTTTTGTTCTTGCTGGGGTTCCTCCATGTTAATTTTTAGCATTTGAGCGGTCATCACATTATGGTAGGATCACTTCCCCCGGTACGAGAAGAATGTATATCCTTCCTTGTTCATCCACCCATCACTGAGAGTGAAACACAATATTGCTGTCTATGAAGAGAAAACCTGCTACAGTACCTGCATTTTTACGGCTGGATCGAAAACTGAAGATGGCACGGGTTGCGCCTTTGACCTTTGTTATAAAGCTGTCTGAAGTTCTAAAGAAGAGACTGTGGATTGGCAATGAAAACTCTGTATTTCAGGCAGAGGTGAGGGCTCTTGCACTGGATTTTCAATTTGCACTGGTTGATCTACAGGTTGACAGACTTCATGTATACTCAGACTCTATGGCTGCACTTGTAGCTGTTACTGGCCACGTTCAAACCACTAAGCTTGTAGAAGAAGCTAGACTATTGTTTTGTAAACTCAAAAGGACATTATTGCTTAAGATTGGCTGGGTGAAGACTCATAGTGATATTTTTCAGAATGATCAGCTGATCAAGCTGCTAAGGACGCCACAACTCTTGCTGACTGCTGCCTGCTCCTATTCCAGTGTCTCATTCTAAGCATCACTCGAAAACAGATACATTGAACGCGTGGCAGAACCATTGGAATCAGTCTGATAATGGAAGACCTGTTTTTCCCTTCCTGTTGAAAGTTGCCTTTGAAGAGCTCCTTCTTCCATTCAAGACTGTACAACTAATCACTAATCACGGCAATTTTGGAAGCTATTTGGGGCGTATCAAAAAGAAAACATATCCCAGTTGTGCTTGTGGCTTTCCCATCGAGGACCAGCAACATATCTTGCAGGGATGTGATCTACCATTTCGAAGTCAAGCTAGAGCAGCCTTCGTCCGTGACGTGATGTGGTGCCTGCAGGCTTCAATTGGGGCCAGCCTGAGACCTGCATAATGGAATAAAAGAGGCCGTTTTGCAACTTTGTGCCAAACTTATCCTAGATCACGACATGTCGTGATGGCCTACTTCTTTCTGTGGCTTGCCCACAAGGATGTGTGTTGCTCTGTAATTCTTTTTTTTTAAATTTAATCCAGTTGCCCTCGGACTGGCAAGAAACTCACACGAACATGAAACAGCAACAGTATTTTAATTTTCGACGCTAATGTTGGAGACTTGTTCATAAAGCAATAAAAATGATCCAAACCAACTTACAAGCTTGTGGCCATCTTGCTGTTGCTGTTTCATGTTAGTTTCTTGCCCAGTCCGAGGGCAACTGGATTAAATTTTCTCACCCACTCACACATTGGAAACTGTTTCTGTAATTCTTGTTGGTGTTTTGTTACCACTTTTCTTTTTAATTGTTCTTAGTCTGATCCACTTTTAACGTTTTACTTTATTGGCATATATGTTTGTATGGATAATGCTTTGCTGTTCTCCGCCCTATGGGTTTCCCCTCATGGGGCTCACCGGCTCCATGACCGCACGGATGGGTGCGTGTCAAATCGTAAAGAAGAAAGGTAATGGAGTGTACGAGGGCAGGTTAAAGTATTGTATTTCAGGAACTTGCTCTTGCTAACAGTAACAAAGCTTCCTTGGGAAAGTGAGGTGCTTATAGGTCTAGGCTGCAGCAAAGTCTCCAACACGGACTCAAATACTTACACCATGGGAAACAACAGCCATGTTGGCTTATAATGTGGCTTTTATTAATACACATAACATGTGTATGTTAACCTCCTGGAGTTTAAGTGTTTTGAGCTCCTGAACATACGACATTCTCAGTCAGGGTTATCGGAGGCTCTTTGGACAGTCCGGTCTTGAGTGGATTACATTACATTGTCGGTACAGCTTGATTGGGGTTCTCTTGCTTAAGTCTCTTGTCTCTTGCGTAAGTCTCTTGCTTGTCTTGAGGCATGGTAGCCCATATGAACCTTGAAACAATATTCCAAATGTTGAATTATTGTATGCTGACCTGCATGGTAGACTGCTGACATCATTCTGTCTTTCATTTAATTGGTTGTGTTCCAGGCAAGTATGACTACAACACAGTCTCATACATGTGTTTGGCCCTACAGCTGGTAGTTATGTTAACACAAATTTAATTGTAGGCACAAGTTTAATTTAATTTAATAGATCGTTTGTTGATTGGGATAGGCTTTCTGCTTTGCGTGAAAATTGTGGCATACAATTGCTTGACAAGACATATTTTGCACTTAGTGCGCTTTTTGTTTTGTCAGATGGTGATAGGTTGGTTTATGGCGTATCTGTCGTTAATCACCTTGGGATTAGTGACTATAACATAGTCTCGTGCCCACTCCGTTTTGTCTCACCTGGTGTTGAGGTTAAGCCTTTTGTCAAAACCAATATTAATTATGATCTCCTGAAAATAAAATTTAGGAATACTTGATTGGCCTACAGAACTATTGGGACTAAATTACACTAACTTGATGCGCTACTGCTTTTACTACTTATTGTGGTGGCCTCTTGTTCTAAGTCAAATGAAATCTCCGTTCATAAAATTTACAAAAGAAAAAATGCCACCACTTCTGTCCAATGGAAAATTTACTGTCAGCATACTGCTGAGCCATTTAGTTATGGTAACTTTTATAAGAACTTTGTACTTGATGAATCTCAAAATCTATTGTGGCGCGATCCAGCAATTGACCGCCACCTGCACCCAAAGTTACAAATGCTGACGAAACATTGTCAGCATTTGCAACTGGGTGCAGGTGGTGATCAATTGCTGGATCGTGCCAGAGTAGATTTTGAGAATCATCAAGTACAAAGTTCCTAATTTTGTTTCACCAAGAAACAAAGTTCATACTTGATGAAGCCCAGTAGACTGGAAGCCTCATTGGTTTTTTTTTTAAAGAAATTAAATTCTAGGTTTTTGTTCCCATATCGTGGATACTTTTGCCAAAATGCAAAAAAGCGACCAAATCACAGCCCTTGTCAATGCCTTGGACTGGGCACCAAGAAGATGCGTGTTGGAATCTCAGCACTGACCCATGTACACATGAACTTAAAAAAAAAACGAATTGTTTGGTTGCATAGAGGCTGGCAGTCAAGAGATTACCAACTTCAAAAATTAAATTTTAACTGCCATGTATATTCAATCTGTTGTTAACAGTTTGCTTACTATGACAGACCATTGCTACTTTTATTCTAGAATTAGTGATACCACTAATTTATTTGATGTATTCTGTAAATATTACAGATATCAATAAGTCAATTATTGCTATTAGTAAATAAAAAATTGATATCGTAAATTAAATTAGTGATATCAGCTAGTGGTTAAGGGATGTATACAAAATGCATTTACCAATATAAGCAACACATTTACTGACATCCTTTATTCGTGCCTATTTATTGGTATCAATAAACCAAATTTTGTTGATTCTGATAAAAATAAATTCAGTAGTTCTTTTAATGATCTCACTAAATATGCCAGATTCTTTATACAATTAAATGATTTTCTGTTACCAGTAAATGAATTCTTGATATCATTAAATTAATTATTGGTATAAAAAAATGACTTACTGTTATCAGTAAATACATAGAAGTAGTGGTACCAGTAATCTATTTGTTGATATCACTAATTCATTTAGTGATATCTACAATGGAATTAGTGAGTGAATGCATTCAGAGTGAGTAAATATAATTAAATAAATCTATAAAATTTTTACTGAAAATCAGTAAATGCACTTAGTCATTAATTCATTTATTCATAAGGTTGATGCTTTTATTAACATTACTAACTTGGTCTGTTACCAGATATCAGTATTATTGATATCAGAGTGAGTTACTGATATCAACAAATGAATTACACCTATCAATAAACGAATCAATTATATCCATAATTAGGCTCGATTTACTGATATCCTAAGTCATATCAAATCATCGATGAGGTCATTGTATCATAACATTCTTCTTGGTGATTTTAATTTGGCTAACGTTGACTGGAATCTTCTAACCACCCCAAACAGCCATCACCGTGTATTGCTTGATTTGGTTGTGGAACTTGGTTTGCAGCAGCTAGTCCTTTTCCCTACTCGGGGCTCCAACACGCTTGACCTGCTCTTCTCTGCTGACCCTAGACTTATTTTCGGGATAAGTGAAGTTGAAAACCTCGGCTCTAGTGATCATTGCATGATCCAGTTTGAGGTAAATTGTGGCGTATACTCTACAGAGGGTTGCACTTCTTCTACAAGTAAACTGGACTTTGGCAGACTTCGTTCAAGCCTTGCTACTGTGACTTGGGCTGACTTGCTGCCACTACTTGGAGAATCAGTTGATAAAGTTTGGGTAGGCTTTACCAGATTGACGAACCATTTTATTGAACTTTGCTCTGTGAAAGTGACTCCCAGGCATCCAGGGACACTAAATCTTCCTATAAATTTGAGAAAGGCAGCCCGCACGAAATTAAGTTTGTGGAGAAAACTTAAAGGTAACCCAACTTCAACCACTCTCAAGGCATCTTATCTTAGTAGTACAAAATCATATCTTCAGCTCGTAAAGAATTGGCATACTGCTTTTGAAAGAAAGACAATTCAGGAGGAAAATCTTTCCTCCCTCTTCCGTCTGTATATACGGCATACAGCAAAGGCGCGCTCCTTACCCCCGTTTAAGCAGGGAGATTCCTACCTTTTCGAAAATGAGTTAAAGGCCGATCTACTAAATCGTATATTCTCTGAAAACGGAATTGTCGACAATAACTCAGTGTCTGCTCCTATCGTCTCTGAACTCCACCCCCTGGTGCACTTAGCTGATGTAAGTTTCCCCGACGCACGTGTGCTACTTTGAACCGTATTAAGCCTAGCCGCGCAGTGGGACCTGATGGCTATTCTGCGTTTTTCATAAAGCAAGTTGCACAGGAGGTATACCAAGCCCTGGCATATATCTTTTCTTTGTCTTTTGCTCAGGGAGTATTACCATCAGTTTGGAAGACCGCTAATGTTGTTCCAATTTGTAAAAAGGGCAACACTTCTGATCCTTTGAATTACCGCCCTATTGCACTTACTGTGGTTGCGTGCAAAGTAATGGAATCTATTATACGCATTATACGCGAAGATTTATTGGTCTTCCTGGAAACAAATAATTTAATTAATGACGACCAGTTTGGCTTTTTACCAAACCGTTCGACAACTCTGCAACTGCTTCTGGCAATGGAAAGCTGGACTACTGCCCTTGACCTGGGCATTCCATCCGATGTTATTTACTTTGATTTCCAAAAGGCGTTTGAATCGGTCGTTCATAGTAAATTGTTGTACAAACTCGCTGCGATTGGGATCTGTGGACCATTATTAAAGTGGATCGAAAGCTTTTTAACGGGGCGATCCCAGCGTGTCTTAGTTGAGCAAACGCTTTCTTCTGCCAGAGATACTATTAGTGGCTTACGACAGGGGTCCGTGTTAGGCCCTTTACTCTTTGTTGTCTTTTTAAATGACTTGACTAACGCCACGACGACACCCGCGAAACCTAAACTTAAATTTGCTGATGACCTTAAAGTTGGCTCGGAAGTTTTGTGTGCGTCTGACTTCGATTTTTTTGTCTGCCCAGGTGAGGTCCGTGTGGAATTGGTCTGAACTTTGGCAACTACCGATTTCCACCTCTAAATGCTGTACTTTTCATGTTGGTAGAAATAACCCATTGCACTCGCATTCTTTGTCTAATTCCCTGTTAAATCCGGTTACACACATTCGTGACCTGGGCATTCATTTGAATTTTGATTTAAAGCCATCTATCCACTGTGGCATCATAACCAAATCTGCTTTCACTAGACTTTCGATTGTTAAGCGGTGTTTTCTGACCCTTGATCGCCAAACTTTAGTGTGGGCATTTAAAGTGTATGTTAGGCCTCTCCTGGAGTATGCCAGCCCGGTTTGGTCGCCCTACCTCCTTGGGGACATTGACCGGCTTGAGTCCGTACAGCGCTGCTTTACACGTTCCGTGCGTGGACTTCGTCAGTTGTCACCTGGGCAAAGATTGCGTATGGTCGGTCTTGAGCCCCTTGAACTACGACGCCTCAAAGCGGACTTGATCCTCACATTTAGGATTATCCATGGCATGCTACCCTTGGACCTACCTTTCTTCGAACGAAGTGCTGTCAATAATACGCGAGGGCACTCTCTGAAATTGAGGGTACTGGGATGCCACCTTGACTGTCGGAAGCATTTTTTTACAAATCGTATTGTGACCCCATGGAACTCCCTCCCCGAGACTGTGGTGTCGGCGAGTTCGCTGGGTTCCTTCCGAAGGATGCTGAGTAAACTTGATCTTTCCCGTTTCCTTGTGCGCTCCTATCAGTGATGCCATTTTAAATTTTTCTTCTATTGGGACCGGTGTTAGTGGCCGCATCAGCGACCCTTCCGGATCCCCACCGCCTATTGAGGGGGTGAAACCAATTATTATTATTATTATTATTATTATTATTATTATATAATGCTATCGTTAACTCATTTACCGCTATCCTATTTCATTAACTGATATCAATAATTCATGTGTTTATAACGCTAAGTAGAACAAATTAGAGACACCTGTAACTGAATTATTGATGGCTCTAAATGATATCACCAAATAAGGTGCAAAATAAATCTGATATATCAGAAATTCTGAAATAGTTGAAACGGCTTGCCATAGACTAACAGCCAAGTGTGTTAGAGACGAAAGGGAGAAACTCAAGTCTAAACTCGAATTTTCAAGTTCTGTGATGGTTCAAATTTTGTTTCGACCATTTAGATTTTACTCAGCACTTGATAGGTGTTGATCCTATCTGTGTTTGCTTAAAGAAACGAAATTGGCTTTATAGTGAATTCCATGTTTTACCAACATATTTTCTTGTTTTCTCTCAATTTCTCTGCCTTGTCAAAAGAAAATGACGCCTTCTAGGAGTGACTCATCCTGTCATGGCAATCATTTCAACTTATAATACAGACAAAATACACCTGCATTTCTTCTTTTTTCTCATTTCAGAACGATTTCATAACGTCCAAATCCGTGTAAGTAGAGAAGACATCTTCAACATTGCAAAGGACACAATTTTTAATGACGATAAGGCAGGCACTGGTACTGTGTGTGCTCTAGCTGGTGCAAAGACAGCAGTTCCAGCTGGGAAATTTGCAATTGATTGTACGAATCCACTGATTGGGCGATATGTCAGTTTACAGATTATTGCAGTTTGTGGTGAAGGAAGAGAGAACTGCAACGCACCCGGCGATGATATGTCTAAAAACATCCTGCAACTGAGAGAGATTGAAGTCATTGGATTCCCTTTGGGTTATGGCGGCAGTAAGTGTATAGGGCCTATCACATAATAATAGCCTAATAACATTCTTGCGCAAGCTGTAAACAGAAAGAGGCAGAAATTTCGAGTCATGAAACTGGTAGTAGTAGAGAAAATGGAGAATGTCATGTATTTCGGGCACATAATATAAGTTTCCCTCATACCCTGTTCTTCTAGGGAGTTCATATATGGGCCCCTTTTCCTGAATGGGCATATTTAATTTTTTTATGATACGTTTGTTATGTGGATTAGGTCAGATGTACACATGGATTGGGAGTTTTTAATTTTACTGCTTCTTCATCCTCGTTTTTACCTTTTTGTCTAATTTCTCACAAAGTTTGAGTTTATGAACTTGTATCTGAGCTCGGAAAACTCGGATATTAAAAAATTTAATATACAACCTCATTTTAGATGTCTCCAAGGACAATTGTGTTTATATGACAATGTTTTTAAGCAACTGAAAACGTATAACCAAAATCTTTTGAGCTTCAAAGGAAACTAAAAAAAAGAACTATTGGCTCAAACGTGACTGAAATATGCCCGTGAACTGACTTCACCCACTTTGAAGGACAGATGAACACCCACTGAAGTGCTAACACAAAATAGTTGGTTGTTAACACAGAAAATGGTTTTAATAAACAGCCAACCAATTCATTTAGGTCGCAATTCACAAGATTTTCGAGAGCTGCACAAATCTATTGATCCAGGTCTAAAGTTTTTGGAAATCTGTACAGGTTTACAGATCCCTCTAAAATTTTTGATACTCTGTCTAAACAGGCTGATTGTCTGCAATGGCACGAATGGGAATCCGTGGACGAGTGTCAAAAATGATAAGAAAATCGTAAGAAATTCATAGCTCTTCATTACGATAATTGATTGTTCATCACATGTCATTCGGCACTGCTATTATACAGCTGTGAAGGAGAAGAGATTCATTCGGCAGTGAACGCATTTTACTCCTAAAACTAGCATGCAATATTTAATATCTGAGTGGACTGATTCCAGGGCTCCTTCTACTTACTTTGGCCTGCATTTTTGGCCATTACCATGATAACATTCAACATTCTTTTTATGCTCCTGTAAAGGAGACTAAAATGTCCCCCACAATTTATTCCTCTGTACAGCTTTATGGAAAATAGCTGACATTAATGATTAACAAGCACGCTTGCAAAAACAAAAGCTTCGTGAATGTTATGGACTGTGGTGTATGTATCATGTCCATTACAACCTAAAATTGGATTTAGAAATGCTTTGAAGTCAAAATAGGCCACATACAGCACATCCTTTACGTTTCGTTTCAGAAATTCTCCAACTCGATAACTAGAAGGTGAGATTTTGAAATGGTTCTCCCAAGCAACAGGGTGTAATTATACTCAGTTTCTTATTTCAACTTAACTTTAAATCCATGTAGACAACACTTAACAAGAATACATCCGGCGACAGTGTAGTGGTGGTCACATACCTACCATATTACCTATCATATTACACCTATCATATTATACCTATCATATTATACCTTAATCTCAATGGCATGGGTAAAATTGCCATGTCTATAATTTGGTGCAGTAACAAATCCTCTGTTCAGCAAATTTGCAATAAATTTTATAAAAATGGCTTATTGCTCTACAATATTTTCATGACTTTAGCCTATTCCTCGCTTTCCTTTGTTCTAAAAATATATTTTGGATTCCAGAAAATGTTGCCATAGAAAAACTTACTGAGCAGAGTTCAGCAGCCACTAACGCCGGTCCAGGTTATGCAATTGATGGGAATTTGAAAACTTATATCCTAACAGCTAGTAAGTTTTTTTTTGCATTAAACTCAATCCACCCAAACCGCAAATGGTATAAGAGAAGCCAGCAAGTTTCCAAATCAAATGTCGTCAGCCTTTTTGATATCATTAAAAGAAAGAAACGTGTGTTTGTACACATATGTGTGTTGGGGGGGGGGGATTGTTTGAGTAAACATTAGCGGATGTGCTCGTACTCAGTGTCGGGACCGTTCGAGAACAAGGGAATCCCGGAGAGGCACCCACTGCAGGCGGCTATAAAGAATTTTTGGAAAAATTTCAAAAGAATTCGTACGAAAATTGCATTTCTAAATTGCAGAAAACTATTTCAAAATCACGTAGTTTTTTTTTTAATTTGTTTGTTTCCGGTGCCTCCACCCCACCCCCCACTCCCACTGCAGGGAGCCCTTATTTCAATAACATATTGTTTTTTATTTGAAATGAATTCAGTAAAAATTGCATCGCTGAGTTGCAAGAAAACATTTCAAATTCAGTTCAATTTCTTTAAAAAAAAACACTGAGCTTCTTCCTGGATCCTGTTTCCCCCTCCCCCCCTTTCCCGCAAAGGCAGTCCTTGTTTCAAAAAGTTTGTGTTTAAATTTGAAATGAATTTCTGTAAAAGTTGAACGCTAAGTTGTAGGAAAACTTATCAAATTCCTGCCGATTTCGTAGAAAAACGCTAGCTTTTCGGGTCGCGCCCTTCCCCCCCCCCCCTTTTACAGGAACTTGTTACAAATAATTTTTTGGAGGATGACATTTCTAATGAATTGTATTGCTAAGTTGCAAGAAAACGTTTCAAATTTACGCCGATATCTTAAAAACGCACTGGCTTCGAGGACGAGGACCCTGCTGGGGAAGAGTATGTCACTCCCCAGACCACTTTGCCGAGGCTTCCCCTCCGCCCAATGCGAGTGTTCCGAGGCCCCTGTAATGCCTGCTTCTCCTAATGCGATCCTGCCCGTACTCTTAATTTTTGTGTATTTTTAGTCCTTGACGTTCTTCCGTTGACATGCATTTGAATACGATTATCCCAAAGCTCCATGCAAGTAAATATAAATTCATGATAATATTGAACTAATATTTACCGCAACAGTACTTAACTCGTGACAATATTTTGCTTAAGTCACTTCCCTTTTACTTGGCTACAAAATCGGTGCCATTGTTAAAAGCATGACTGCGTTTTCAGTCTTCGGCCTTGCAGTGCTGGAAACATCGGTTCTCGTCAGATCCGCGAAGTTAAGCAGCATTGGGCTGGATTGCTACTTGGGTGGGTGACCGCCTGGGAATCTGGCTGCTGCAGATATAGGGCCTTAGGGCTTCGGGCAGATGACCAGGAGGGGTTAACGCTCGTTAAACCATTTAAACCTTTTTTTTTTACGTTTTCTGTGTTATATTGCTGAAAAATTGACTTATACTATACAATCACGTGGCTCAGACATTTACGTTTATGCAACGCGTTATATTTTCTGGCATTTTAAATCACTTCTGGTCATTTGTGGTATAAATCAGAAATGCGAAGAGATTCAAAGAAATCACAGACGTGGGCAAGTCAGCAAGTTGGCGGACAATTTGCGGTAGTCTTCGTAGCCTTCTTTGATTTAATATACGAGTCTCTCGTGTAGGAAACTTGGCAGCTGCACTTATACCATTTGTGGTTCTGGGTGATATCACAACTTTCACAGGATTTAAACACCTCTATCTTCATGTATTAGGCCTACTGAAGTAAATAGGAGCCCATAAAAGTCACGTAAAAAATACACAAAAACACACCCCATTGTTCACCCCGATGTGAAATGCAATTGCAGCAAAAGACTGTTATGCCATAGTCAAGAAGCCCACAATCAAATACTTTTAAAGTAATACTAAATTAAATAAAAAAAGAAAACCTAAGTTTTCCTCGACAGATGAAGTAAAACAGCACTATATGTACAAACAGCACTTACGCTAAACAAAAAAAGCCAAGATGTGCACAAAAGTATTATATAAAAAGGACAACGTTTCGAGGAAAACTTCACCTCGTCATCAGACGCTCAGAATCCACAATAGCTTCGTCAAACACACAGAAATATACAAATCATGACAGCTTCTCAGCATTGGTTGACTTCATTAAAATAAAATAAAAATGTATACACAAGTAAAAAGGGCCTAAGCTATACCTAGCCGAAACCAAGGCTACCTGGATGTAAAAGCTTAACGTTAGAAATTCGACACGTCGTCCAATTAGCCACCGTTTCTGCCACCAGTCACGCTACTTACACCAGGGACGTAAAGGTTTGGGTTAGGGGGACCAGCAACTACAAGCTCTCGCGTTCCTTCCAGCCCTAACTAGGTCAGCGCCGTGTTGTATCCCAACATGCCAAGCGGCAAAGAACATCAGCGCATGCGCAAGGATGGTTGCTCGCGCCCGCCATATTGAAATCCTCGCTTCGTTTTACTCAGGCAAGTAACACGCAGCGTTCCATCGATTTATTAACTAACAACAGCATTCCGCCTGATTTGAATACTAAAATACATTTTAAAAATCTGTAATAAAACGCTGGGTGCCTGTGTTGAACCTTGTAATCGTCTGTATAAATTTAAACTTGATTACAACTTCGCGATGCTTCCACTGTATTAGGCGCGTTTCTCATTCCAGCAGGTGGGAAGGTAGGGGAATCCCCTGGGGGAACTAAGATGGAGGACGATAGCCACGATGGATGACGTCAATCGCGTCACAGGCGGCGTGCCCTTGTGCCGAGAGCTGGTTCTGCATCCGCAGCTAGTTGCTGGTCCCCCTAACCCAGACCTTTACGTCCCTGCTTACACCCCAAAAAACTGCTCTAGCATAACGGACTGAACTGTGAAAAGTACGTGTGACAGGCGATACGGGGATTTTAAACTTAAAACACTGCATTGACACCAAATTATTAAAGTTTAACAACAATGGCTTCAAGTTACGTACTTCTTTGTTCACTGGACGACAAAACAAAGTTTCCAGAGGTTTAATTTCATGAATTTCATGCAGAAGAACCACTAAGGTACGTGTTTATTGTACTGTATGATACGCTACGGCGTTTTCAATTCTCATTAAAAATGTGTTAAACGATCCTTTAAACGATCCTTTGTGTAAATCGTCCGAAGACTTCAAGAATAGTCACCATTTCCTTAAAATAATATTCGTTGAGCGCTGCAACACCGATAAATCTAATAGTGAGAAGATATCACGTTTTTGTGCATCTCGCATACACTAATCAATGCTACGATTGGGGTTTTTCGTTCTTCGTGCTTTCAGTTCAATGCAATGCTTAGACGACGCATCTAGCATGCTACGTGAAACCGAGCATTAAGTCTTTTAAAAATAGGTAGTCTTGCCGAAACAGGCAAGCAATCGTCAACCTTCGACTTCCCTCCTGCAAGTGCAAAAGAGAAGTGAATGTAGGTTGCTGGTGCTTCATTTTATATATTAGTAAGGGTCAGCCTAGGGTCTCTGTGTTAAACTCTCAACTTTGAGAGCTTATAACTCCGTCAAAAGTGAACATTT
>JAHWFP010205120.1:186170-222457 GCA_023313725.1 Lithobius niger | reverse complement strand
GGGGGGGGGTCACCACTCCTACTTTTTTGTCCACATAAGGAAACAGATGACAAAATAGCGGTATTTTTTTTGGGTGGGGGTAGGGTTGCTCGCTACTATTTTTTTCCAAATAAATGTTCCGAGCAGGAAAGACGCCTCACATTCAGTGCAGATTCGGACCTTACACCGTAGCGTGCATAATAACCTCACTGTTAGGTGTAGATGGATCCTTCAAACTCCAGATGAATAATAACTGCCACTGGGAAATTCCGATTTCTTTTGGATTTTGCACATGACGAAGTAGCTATTAGTTGATATCAAATGAAACAATGAATGCACCATAGTTGCATTTACACTGTAATGGCCGCCATCTTGAAATCAAGGCCATTTTGAAATAATTATGCTTATTATCGTTAGATTTCCTTCAAATTTAGAACAGAGACGAAATAGTTGATACCAAGTGAAACAGTGAATATGCCATAGTCAGTAGTAATATCTAATGGCCATCGTCTTGAAATTGGGGATTCATTTTGAAATTATGTGTATTGTCCCATTTCGTTCAAATTTAGGTCGGAGACGATACAGTTGATTCCGCGTCAAACAGTGAACGTGTCATCGTAACTAGTAATCTGTAATCCACGCCATCTTGTAATAAGTCAGCCATTTTGAAATTATGCTTATTATAGCCTGATTTCCTTCAATAAAAAAAAATAAAACATGTGAAAGAAAAATAAAAAAAAGAAGTTGTACTCAAACTCTAAAGTGGGTGTATAGTGCATTCTTCTCCGTGCAGGCAGTAGCCTACCGTCAGCTGCACTGTTTTATAGTTTAGGTACAATTCTAAAAGTAACAGGTATTAATAAACAAAAAACGGAACGTTAAATGTTAAGAGTAAGGGTCTAAAAGTCAAAACCTACAAGGAACACGGACAAGCTTTGACAGTCAGGGTCTAGGTGTAAAATTTTGTCAGTAAGAGGCTGGTAGCATTAGACCCTTACTACCCGGTGGCTAGCTTTCGTCCTTAAGAATAGGAAAGCAGTAAATACATTTTGACGAAAAACTGTAAATCCTCCTATTATGTTATGATCCAGTGGTAGTATGGTGTACGTTTCCTGCTTTGCTTTATGTTGAAAAGTTTATTTTTCGGTTTGGTAACATGACAGAACATACAAAGTAATGAGGATTATTGGTTGCCATCAGTTACCTTAAAATCTATGAAATTAAAATAAGGTAGCTTTAAAGAAAGTTCTTGGATTTACAAAATTGGCTTGATAAATCATTAAGCAAGTCCAGTGTTAGTATGATGCATTTCCTGCTTTGCTTTAGGTTGAAAGTTTGTTTTCAACTTAGTAACATGACAGCATATTCGCAGCAGAGAGCATTATTGGTTATCCTCTACCATAATGTACGAAAGATAATCAAAAATTCTAAAGCATTAAAGGACAAAATGCGAAACTTCACAAGAAAATTATGTTCATAAAGTTCCTTAACGATATTCTAAGAACAAAGAAAACCTGCTACAACCGTTCATACACACGTTCTGTCCGAATAGACTAGAACTAAGCTAACCACCGGGTAGTAAGGGTCTAATGCTTACCAGCCTCTTACTGACAAAATTTTACACCTAGACCCTGACTGTCAAAGCTTGTCCGTGTTCCTTGTAGGTTTTGACTTTTAGACCCTTACTCTTAACATTTAACGTTCCGTTTTTTGTTTATTTTATAAGCTTTGGGGGGAGTGGGGGTTGGAGGTTTTATTGGTTTGAGCGAACATGGGTTCCTAGTTCGTGCATTAGTGGCACATGTTTTTTTTTTATATTTCTATTATCCGGCGTAATTTGATTATGAACTGGGGGGTTGGTGGAAAAGTACAACAAGTGTTTCCAAGTTGATTCGGGAACGAAGCTTATTGTCTGTGAAGAGAACGGTTGCTTTCTCAAGGTTTGGGGTGTGCCCTGTGTTTATCCGATCTGAAGAACTTCCAGCGGCGATGCAATGCTGTACTAAGGAGTTATTGTCATTTTTCAGATTAAAATTAGGTTTATGGCCCGAAATTCTTTCTTTAAGCTCTAGTTGCGATCGTCCCACATAGGTGGCGCTACATGCATTGTGAGAGCAGGGAATCTGGCACACAGTATACAGTATTCTTGCTTGCCCATATTTGTTCGTTCTTATCACCTATTTTTTTCAGGAAATGTGAGCTGTTTTAAGTTTGGATGGTTACTGGTTATAAGTTCGGTATTATTTCCTGCAAGAATATTTCTGAGAGGCTCGGTGATTTGTTCGAAGTATGGTATGGAAAAATCTGGTTTAGTGTAAGCTTGCTTGCTTGAATTTAGGGCTCTACTAGTGAATTTAGACAAGGGATAGCTATTGGCAAGGTATTTTTGCAAGGTGCACTGCAACTCTTTTCCGGGAATTGCTTTGTTAGTTGTTTGCACGAAAATGCGCTTAATTTCACCTTTTACAACGTTAATTTTGTGAAAAGGATCCGAATAGGACGAATAGTCTATTGTTCTAGTGGTTTGCACGGGCTTTCTAAATTGCACAAATCCTATCTTACTGGACGGGTTAATTACTACCGTGACGTCAAGAAATGAAAGAGCTTTATTGGTGGATTTTTCCATATAAAATTTTAAGGCAGGATGAAATTCATAAAGAAATTGGAAGACACGGTTTTTAAGAGTGGAGGGTGGCAAGGCAATAATCAACATATCTTTTGTAGTATTGAATGATGAAAATTTAGAAACAAAATCGAGACCAAGCTTACTGTGGACTATGTCACCCAGGAACGAGAATAGCGGGCTTCCCATTGGAACACCGTTTTACTGCTGTATATACAATTTATCGTAATGAAAGTATGACGTAATGAAAATTACTTGAATGGCTTCAAGAAATTTCTCAATGGACCAGCCAAAATCATTGAAGGGGTGGGATCACAATATAGCTTTGCCCTTATACGTTCTAAAATAAACGGTTGGCCCAGTGATGGAAATAAAACAATCACAACACACGAAACGAAGAATCTTGGGGGATCCAAAGTATTTACAAGATCGGCAATGATTTTTAAGGAATTCGGCATGGTACGAGTTTCAGCGGATGATTTTTTTTAGAACAGGAGCAATAAATTTTGGAAGTGGTAGATTAGGCCCCTTTTTTTCCGCTTGTTTTGAGCCGAAGTAGATGACCTTAGTAGAAGAATTTTACTACGACGTTAACTGTCTTCAAAAACATTGTATTCTATTGTTACTTAGCTCCTCCACCAAAATAGGCCTTTCCAGAATGCTAGAGGCACAGCTCATGTAATAGTGGTATCAACATATTAATAGCTTCTGGGGGAGCCTGCCACACACACACACACAAGAGTCTAAATTTTTTTTACACGCTCGTGGTATGGCTGTCAATATTTATTTACTTATTTTTCTCTCTAGGTATTCGGGAACCTTTCCCATGATCATATCGATGCTCGCAAAGTGTGTGTAGAGCGTGGCCCATTCCGAAAACGAAAGTTGCAACAAAGTAACCACGACCGTTGTTATTCGGATTCCACAAGGTGCACTTGTGTGTCGTCATTCGTAAATTGCACTCTGATTCTTTTCTCCTCTTTGACGAGTAGCGGTTTCATTTTAAGATCCAACAATAAATTCACTTTGTTTCTGCTGTCGAGTTTGGATAGTTCCAACATTATTGCCAGCAGCTGTTTTTCGTGTACGGTCAGCTCCAAAAATTGCTCGATTAACGCTTCTCCGGATATTTCGATGAACGGTTCAAAGCCCTGTTTCGAACTGCGATCTGTAACACTTTTCCATAGACCGACGTCCGTACTTTCCCAACCTTTCCAGGCAAACGTATTGTTTTCTGCTCCAATTGCTCGATTAACTCTTCTCCGGATATTTCGATGAACGGTTCAAAGCCCTGTTTTGAACTGGGATCTGTAACGCTTTTCCATAGACCCACGTCCGTACTTTCCCAACCTTTCCAGGCAAACGTATTTTTTATCTTTGTCTTTAGGCTGCAATTTCTTCCTCCACTGATTGAGTACAGAATTGTTGACTGCAGACTTGTATAGGAACGTCCATTCGGACGACTTGAGTTTTAACTCGGTGGTAAACCCGTCCTGTTTGTTAAAAACGAGAGACACTCTGCTGTCAATCGTGACATTGAGGTATTTACTAAGCGTAAAATAACCGCTAGTGGCGTCCATGATGAGAATGTGTCTTTCATAATAAAAAATTTTTTTATTCAGCAAACATTATTACGGATAAAAATTATTTTATACAAGAAAACATTATCCCATCAGCTCAGCCTGCCATCACCAAGCCATAAGTTTCTTTTTCTCTCTGCATTCTCTTTGAGCCAACCATCTTTTTCCCCTGAACACTATTTCTTCCTCTTCCGTCATTCTCGTTCGTCACTCTTTTTCTGCAGCTTGTTTTTTTCTTTTTCGGGATGGGATTTTATGCGGTCTGTCTCTCCCAATCTGTTTTTCTTTTTCTATCCCTAGCTCTCTTCTTCCGCTTTTCTGCATTTTGTACTTTCAACTGCCTGGTCTCCCTCATCTGCAATCTCCTCATCTCGACTTCTCGAACCTCGACATTCTCAATTTCCTGTTATTATTTGTTCCACTTTATCCCCATTCCACATAGTTACCGCCTCTTCATCGCTGATTACAGCTCCGAATCCCAACGAGGACTTTGTTAATACCTTAAAATATCTGTTATTTATAAGAGTCTGGGCCTTTTTAATAATTACGTTTTCAGCAACAAAAATAAAAAAATCGTTTTACTGGTTCGATCTGTAGGGGAGAGAAAAAGTTTCAACAAGAACAACAATAACAAGAACATTCTAGCCATTAAAATACCGTTCAAAAGGCTCTGATCTTTGTTAATATGTACATTTTTAGCTATAAAAGTTCAAAATCGGCATATTGGTTCGAAAAGTGGTGAAAGCAAACTTTCCCCAAACAAGAATGGCAACAACGACAAGAATGTTGTAGGCACATTAAAATAGCATTAAAAAATCCCTGGTCCTTGTTAATATCTACATGTTATAGTAAGAAAATTGAAAATCGGTTCAATTATTCAATCTCAACGTGAGAGCAAAATTTCTCTAACAAGAAGAAGAAGAACAATAACAATATTGTAATCATATCAAAATAGCCTTCAAAATATCATAGGCCATGTTTTTACCTACGTTTTAAACTAAAAGACTTGACAATCGGCTGAATTCTTTGATCTCCAGATGAGGGCAAAAGGTCCATCAAAACCAACTAGAAATGGCCATGCTTTGGAAGTCAAGCGGTACGACTCTTGTTATTAAAATTTTTAACGTAGTGAAATAGTTATGACACGACCCCCAATACTACAGTTCGTTGATCTATGTCAATTCTGGAGGGAACTGATACTGTTTCAAATTTTGACGTTTCCCCAACAAGAAATAATAATAACAACAACAAGAATTTCAAAGTTCAAAAAGTGTCGCAAGTTCAATAAGTGTCGCAAGTTCAAAAAGTGTCACATGTCATGCTTTTTAATAATTAAAAATGATGTAAACATTACTATTTCAAGAAATATTAAAAGGACATTCCTCCCAGAGCCATTTTTATCGATCCTCCACATCAAGTATTGCCCCAAAGTTTTATTTACCTGTCGTTAGTCAACCCCTAGGCAAAAATCCGTTTTAAAATGTGACGTCTAGGAGATTTTCTGTTGAATTGCAGAACTTTATTTACTGCGTGACGCTCGTGACGCTCGTGACGCTCGTGACGCTTTGCGCGCTTACGATAACCATGACGTTTCATCTCTGTGTGTGCATGTACTAATTTGCTAATAATTACCATGAGATCAAAAATCTAAACGACTAATGCGATAAAAATTATAATTATTTCTGCCAATAGATCGACGAAGAACAATTATAAGATGCTGATCTAAAAATTATATAGTGCGATTTTAAAATATGAAAATCTTACTCCTTCGTGACGACACAATTAATGCGTTCATGCTGGTTTGTCTATTCGGCGAAGACAGTAGCTGCATTCTTCACTACGATGAACGTAGCTACTATCTCAGTTGACGTTGGCGATGGTAAAATGGCGGATGCGATCAACGCATGGCAGTTATAAGGCAGGCGGGATGTTGCTTTAATTAGTAATAAAATTAAGTTAGTAAAATTTAAACATTAAAATTTTAGAATAATAATTGGAAATGTACTTTTATTGGTTTACGTAGTCGTTTTGGTTTGGTTGTGTTTTTAGTTACATTTCTTCTGCTAAGCACAATATTTGATTCAAATTAACATAAAATGTGCTCAGTGACTTACGACCTGTTGAACTCGTTAATTCAATATTCTTGACTGAAATCTTTGTAGAAGGCAATGATTTTCCATGGTGGATGGTGGATCTTGACGGATACTATTGTGTTGCTGGTGTTGCTGTTTACAACAGAGAAGGCTACGAAGGTAAGTCTTCTGCTGTTTCTGTTGTGGTGGAAGTGGCTGAAGTAATGCTTGACAAATATTTTTCATTAAGTTCTTATACATTTAGTTTTCAGAGGGTTCGGATATCTTTGCTTTTTGTTAAGCTTAGTGTTCGACGAAGATATCATGAGTTGTTGTTCCTCTTAATATTTAATGTGGTTTGGTGCAAGGATGCTGGAATCCCTGGGAAGTCGTGGTTGTATTTTGAGCCTAACTTGACACGCATGTCCACGGTACTTGACGCAATTACATAATAACTACATCATATTCAGAATATCACAGGTGCTAACAAATAACTTTCAAGTATGGTAACATTTTGTGCCCTAGTTCAGCATTCTTTTCTAGTACAAAATAAATCCATCTCTTCACTTGTCACAAAGGCATGGTTACTTCAACATTAAATGTGTAACGTTTCTATTTACTTTGGGTAAAACTGTAGGTTTGACTTTTGTATTTCTCTCCAAGCTTTGTTAACAATGGAGATTCATCCAATAGTTCATTTCTCTAAAATCCGAAATACTTCAAACTCATAATAGGCAAAAGTCGTATATCAAGCCTTATTAAGCTAGCATGCAAGTGCCAGGCCTGTACAAACTGAATCATATTCGTTTATACCCCATGGCTGCAGGCCTGTATGCTTTGTTGGATCATGCAGTAGAACACTAGATAACCGAAAAGTTATCTGCTGGCACCTCAGTTCCGCAGAACTATGTTGAAAATGCACTTATTGTTCAGAAGCCACTTTAATACAGAAAGTAGCTTTAAAATAATTATGGATTAAATATTTTAAATATTCAGTTTATTTAATCTGACAATAAATACATCATCAAATTTCACCTTAAGCTTGTAGCGCAATACTCCGTTCCGTTCCGTTCCATCAGGTCACGTCGCAGGCCATCAAGTTTCTGTTTGGATTAAAAGCATGTAAATTAGAGGAGCTGTGTATACTGCTCCGTCCCGTTCCGTGACGACCCGTCAGCTGACGAACGGAATTGTCGAGGCATAATCCTTTCAGTTAAAAACTGATCGCATCGGAGAAGTGTACCCACTCCCTTCAGTCCATCATGTGCCTGCGGTCAACGCCTTTCCCCTACTAAATACCAAGTTGTCGACGCGCCATTAAGCCTCAATCCCCCCCCCCCCCCTACTAAATACAGATAGGAACATATTTCAGTTGCCTTCTGGACTTAAATGTCATCATTCCCAAGCGTAAGAATTAATACCTAATTTACTACGACTTTCTGTTTAATTACCTACTTAAGGTCATTACAAGTTCCTCTTCATTTGTATTGTCAGTTTTGGCACGATCAAATTTAAAGGCTCAGCGGAGCCGAACGAAACGTTTGGCGACGGATGCAATGTGTGCTGGGACATCAGTCATCGGAACGGGACGGAACAGAGTAGTGTGCTACATGGTTTACAGAACACTAATATAAATGTGGCTTAGAGACCTAGTTGTTTATAAAGGTAAATTTGAAAAAAAAAAATATCTTGTGGTTTATTTAAGAGAATTTTTTTTTAGTTTGTTTTAGTTCATTGTAGGAATGATGACAATGAAATTTAGTTGACAGCTCAATTCTATACATTGATTACGAAGAATGTTTTTTTTTTATCATCTTCCCATAATTGTTCCGCTAGACTGGAAATCGGAGCATTTCAAAATGCAGTCTTGCTTAAGTATAATATTACGATATCTTTTTATCAGTTTCAAAATATGATTTTTAGACAGTGATGTGACTCCTTTAGGTTAAGAATTTTCGAAATTTTGTTCATGTCATTATCATTTCGAAATAAAACACGGATAATTTTGTTTTGAATCCCCCGTAAATGTCACGAAAAGGTTTTATTTGCCTTTTTCGTAAATTTCTAAACAATAATGGAAATTTAACTCGACCCATGCATGATGAATTTATTTTTAAAGTTAAGAATGTTCTGTAAAGAGTAGAGTTTTGGCAACAGTTGTTTTAGTGTTTGGATTAACGATTGAATGTGTGATTCATGTTTCCAGTTTTCACTGATATTGAGGCCAAGGTATTTTGCTTTATTTGTATCTTTTAATGTGCCATATTCATCCGATATGCAGCAATTTTTGCACAAACTAATATGTTAAGCAATGGGTATTTTCTGTGCTGACACAAGGTTTAATATAACTGTCTAGTACACAATAACGAAATGATGATTTTGCCAGCACCACAACTGCATTTCATTGAAAACCACTTCCAACTGTTCGAAAATTTTTGTGTAGTTTCAAAATTTCAAAATTTCAAAATTTCAAAATTTCAAATATTACGGGGGGGGGGGGTAGTTAATGGTAACCAAAAAAAAGCCAGCCAGATTCTTCCATACAAGACGGCATCCACCCAAAGCAATCCCTTACGCCTCTCCTATAATAAATAATAGGATAAGCAATATTATTAGCAATATTATTTTAAACCATTCTTTTTAAAATAATGAAGTGGATTTAGGCCTATGCTTTATGTATTCAATGCTTTCAAAACTACATTTCCTATGAAGACAATACTTCAATATTACAGTTTTAGGTTAATTGGGAACTGGGAGAGGTTATAGAGCAGTGACATTTGC
The DNA here is from genome assembly GCA_023313725.1 of Lithobius niger. Lineage (NCBI taxonomy): Eukaryota > Metazoa > Arthropoda > Chilopoda > Lithobiomorpha > Lithobiidae > Lithobius > Lithobius niger. The sequence continues at coordinate 213,422 of JAHWFP010205120.1, read as the reverse complement.
CGTCATATTGGCACTAGTATGGGTTTTAGAAGGCATAACTACAAGGTGCACTACATAAAAATGGAGGGAAAAACAACGGAAGAGCGGATTTCTTAGGCTTAAAATAACGTCGTTTTCTAAGTAAACTTCGTTTTAGGTCTAAGAAATCACTTTTAACAGCATCGGCTTCAGTATGACGCCCTTCTGTTTCTCTCTGCAGTGCCCCTTGCAGTTAACCCATTAAGGCCCCAGCATAGAGTTATACACAATAATACTACGTCGTGTCACTGATCTATAGGGATTGCTTTCGGTAATCTAGTTCGTGATTTGGTATCAGCCAATTTTGCTTAATGATGGGCTCGTGTTCTGCTCTGGTAGAAAAAATGACCGAAAAAATGGTAGATGACCGGTACAGTCTTAATATTTTGTCATGTTGAGGATAAATCCCAAAGCACCCGAAATTCAAATTGTGGACAATGTTAGGGAAAGGTGTAGGGAAAAAGAAAAACTAGAAATTTAAAGCGTGAGTGTCCACCATTCATGGAGAGAAAGATGCATCAATAATATTTTCATGATACTGTCCACCTAAGTAACTAGCTACTTTGCTGCCATTCCCTGGTAGAATGATATCACTACTTTCAAAGGCCGATATTTTTGGGCCAAATAACCAAACAGTAAAAAAAGTGGATCCTGGACAGTGGAAGTGACGACGGCCCTAGTTAACTTAAGTTTCAGGACTTTTAACATTATGACTATAGAAGTTGGACAGTTGTATTTTTTTTTAGGTTATTTGCTCGTTTGGCATAAGTTTTGTTGAAGTTATCACAAAAATATACAGAAGGTTACGGTTCATGAAGTTTAAAAAAATTTTCTCATTGATATTGTGTTTTTGTTTACCTTTAAGTGCATTAATTGTTTCCCATGTATACTTACTGTCATGTGTTTCATTCAAACAATCTACTAACATGAAATTGTTTTTCGAGACATGAAATTTGCATAGGTTCTCTTTTACACTTCTGTAGTGTTAAAAGTTTTTCCTTATTAACAACTTTTGACTCGTCAACGTTTCTCTAAATTTTATTTGTTTTTACTAAAGACGTTTGTTAAACCCATGGTTTGCATACTCGCATTAATTCATAAAGTGAGCTTTTATTTTTGTTGTAAATATTGTTAATTTTACTTTCAGGTTTAGAGTGCATATCATTTGGATTCTTTGCACAAGACAAGATATTCGAGTCAACTAAATTTAGCTTTTCAATAATATTTTTTCATGCTAACATGCATGTGCTTTGTTCTTTGGAGCAAATTAAAGTGAATTGAAATAATTATTCGCAATTTTACTCAAAATTCTCATCCCTTTCCTTTCCAATCTTTCGTTTAAAAAGAGGAAGTGATCAATCCATGAGTCAGCTAAATTGTTACTTCTAATTCCTTGTCTGGTTACTGTATGTTATGATTTTTTGTTCAGACCAATTCGGTCATTAAGGTTTCATATTAGTTGTTTTTGTCTTTATTAATTTATTTCTTACAATGTCACTCTTTTGAAATTACAATGTTGTCAGTTTTTTTCAGAAGCTATGGTAAATTTTTAATTCTTTGGTGGTAGTTTATATTTTTATACATTTTAGGTTGTCGGTATAGCAAGACTATTAAAGGTTTTTCACATCTTTTAGCACAATGTTCGCATATAATCACATAGGCACAAGTATTGAGCCATTCGGATGTGCTGTTAGATTTTTTACTTTAAAAATGATTAGGCCACGAAAAGATAACATCGTTTCGTGGTTTGTCTGGTAACGCAGAAAATTTCTATGAATTTGAAAATTTAACGTTCAAGATATTAATCCTTTATGCCCAATTCAGCTAAGACAATTACCAGGTATATAACGTTCAATTTACGATATTGTTGTAGACAACTCTTTGTAGCCACACGAGCAATAAATTGCTTCGGCTAACTTAAGGCTCAAAGAGAAATAAATACATTTTTAAAAGAGTTCAATACTACGAATTGAAACATGTGTAATTTTAATATTGCAGTTTTCCACTGCATTACTTTGTTTCGAGTGTACGGATATCTGAGAGCACTGGGACGTCAGATTCGACAGGCGTCCTGGTCCCAGCTGTACATCCCTGTCTTCGTGCAGACCCATGTTTGATCGGGTGATGGGAAGTGTATACATATACGGGTGTTTCTTCGGTTGTTTCCCGTCCATTGCACGAAGGTTTCCTCCGGGTAATCCGGTTTCCTCCCTCATGTGGTCTTTTGGTGGGTGGATGGCCCATGCATCATCTCTTTCTATTTCTATTTCTGTGTCTTCGTGACCGACTTCACATGCTAAGAACAGTCACAAATTTCAATGACAATAACTCCATCTTGATAAGGTCTGATTCCATTTTGATAATTTTATTTTTTTTTATCATCCTTCTTTGTTGTTGTAACCTTTCAATCAGCTGAATATCACTTGCTACATAAAAAAAAATAGTTTTCCAAATAAATTTCCTGCGTAGTGTAAGGAATGTGTCTTTAAATTCAACAAGTTAGATATTTATATAACAGCATGGGCGATGGCGTCATTTTCAATCTTGACACTCACAAGTGCCCGATACTTTTTCAAATTGTTTTCACTTTCGAAAATTTAGTAATTGTTCATATGCTAGTGCTTTTAAGATTTCGACAATTTTGGCGGTTTAGTACGAAACACGCTTCTATGCTAAAACACCAAAATAATCCCTTTCATAAAAACGGAAGTGCTGTTCCGTAGAATATTTCTTCTATATCTAAATCAAATCACGCCTTCTAATAATTTATTTTACTATTAAAATTAGATAAAGTTTAAATTATCAATTACGTTTTGAATGCAAAATGTATACCTATAAAAAAGTATAACTGCAAGCTTCTTCACAAATGCTTTCTGCAACTGCTGTTATATCACCGCAATGCTGCAGTTTCGAGCGTTTGTGGCGCATTTGCTTTCAAGTGAGCAAAGTTGCTCACCATTAAATTAACCTATTTGAAACGTAAGAGTGTTGCGAATTAGTGATCCGGAAGTCATTGGTTCTTAATCCAGTTACGTGACGTAGCCTTCAGATCTGCATTGAATGATGGAATTTGTTGGGGAAAATATTGGAAACTGGTAGTTACTTCATTACACCGAAACCGAAGTAATTGGGCAAATTGGCAAGAAGCCAAAAAGAATTGTCGCAATTATGATTAAGAAAGTATTGAGTTACACACTTTAAGTGTGAGTATTTCTGCTAAAATGCGGTCAATGGCTTTATCGTTGTTTTGCTTATTGCTTGAATATAGCTATCTACGTTGTGGGATAAATTCCCTGAAAAATGTGCTTTTCAACTGCCATTTTTGAAATGCAAGCACTACTTTTTCAGTTTCTCATATTCTGCCACCTGAAGCTAAACAGGCATCTAAAACCTGAGTGCAGAATGGTAAATTTCGACGTGTCCGAAAGATCAAACTAATTATTTGAAAGTTCATCATAGGTACGATTGGGTGTTTAGGCTGATTTATGCTAGGTTGCATCAAGAATTTATAGTAATCAATACCAGATTATTGATGTAACTAAGAATTTATTGGGTTTGGGAGGAGAATTTGTAACTCTAAAAAGTCCCAATTGAAACATGTTAGATTCGTCCCCATTAGTTCAGTCCGAGTTTTCAGAGGGCGCCACGTGTTCTATCTGGTGATTTTTTGCTCATTTTTCAGCCCAAATCTAAAGTAAACTAAATTACAACTAAGTTGGCTAAATAATAATTAAACTTAAGCTAGTTTCGTTTAATTTAGTTTAATTTTAGGCTAACAACTGAGTAGAAATTCCCACATAAAACACGTGGCGTCCTCTATAAACTAAGACTGAACTAATGTGAATGTATCCAAGACGTTTCAGTTTGGGTCTTATTCACAAATTCTCCTCCCCAACCCTATAAATTCTTAGTTACATCAATAATCTGATATTGATTACTATATGGTTTTATTGAGTATTACTAAGTAATCAAGATCGTTCGTGTGAGAGATGTGAGGTTCAGGCCTTAATGATGCTCACACTGTTTGAGATTGTATTAATGCAAACTTGTAGCGATTGGATTAGTGTTCGAAAATAACAGATAAATTAAATACAATGCAATGCCATTTTGTATTCAGTTTAAAGGATAACAAACATAAAATCGCTACATAATTTATTGGATCATGCTTTTAGTTTTAACACTGCAAAGAGGAGGCACTAGCTTAGTCTGCATATCTTATTTTAGAATTCCATGCATGCACTCCCTCACGTTTTTGAGAAAGAGGGAATATGACTATGCTTATACTTAATCAAAGACCCTTGGTAAAATTACATCCCAGCACTACCATCTCAGCACTTAATTAACTAATAAAGGTACTGGGGGGGGGGGGGGGCCCAGACGATTGGTTTGGAAGTAGGTGAAGAAAATGGTATCAGCCAACGAATTTTTAAAACTGACGAGATTTCCGAAACGAGTAAACAGTTGGCGACACCCAGCAAAGCTTGTTGATTTGATGATTTCTGTGCCCTTGTGTAAGGTACCAATGTCTCATATCAGTGGTACCTTACACAACGCACAGAAAACAAAAAATTAACGAGGTTTTTATCCCAGAATACCAACCCAATTAAAAATTTGCATTATTTGTCATTTTGACGAAATTTCCTGACATCCAAAAATAATAGCAGTTACTCACCACCGGAAGTCATCCTTTTTGTCAGGACGTGCTACTGTACGGACGTGTCGTTGGTGTGCTCTCTGTTTTTCGGAATTTCCGTGTGTTTGGCCGGGGATTTACTTTCCCTTTGGTCTTGTTTCGTTTTGTGGATTCCGACCAGTCACGATGGGAATATGATAACTGATAGTTCCTTATCTTCCTGTTACTTGGCAGGTCGATTTCACGACGTCCAAGTACGAGTCAGCGAAACCGATGACATAACTCGAATTGATTACGGAACAGTATACAACCCAGACGACAATTCTCATTGCTACAAAGCCTCACCCACCAAGCAAGTTTCCTCCAAGCAAAGATATGTATTATTTTGCCAGACACCAATTATCGGCAGATATGTGAGTCTGCAGATCGTTGCCAACTGCCAAAGTGGAAGAGAAGACTGCGCTGGTGAAGAAAACTTTTTGAATCTAAATGAGGTGGAAGTCATTGCCACGCCGTTCGATACCAACAGTAAGAAAAATGGTTTGAAGCATGTTGTGATTTGTAATATTTATTTGATGCGTGTTTGATTTAAGATAATTTTGGCCATTTTCTTTTTTTTATCCGTTTTACACTCCTAACTACAAAAAGACACTTCACATCAGCAGAGTAGGCTAACTTACGCAAGGCTAACTCTGAACAGTTAAACCATGCGCAACGGCTGTTTGCCGTGACGTCACCACGAGTTAGCCAATGACGAACGAGAACAACGGCTGTTTGGCCGTCTGATTGGACTAGCCCAGTCACGTGATTTGCACGTCACAGCAAACAGCCATGGCGTGTGGTACAGGTTCTGCCAATACGTTTGGTACAGAATTAGCAACCATTCTGTTTTGTTGTATTAGCGGCAAAGAATCATTAAACAACTTTTCCTTTCTAACTTCCAAATGAAGTAGTATTGAGAGGTAAATTCGTTAATAGAGGGTAGAAAGTAGAAAGGATGATTCAGCCATTGTGTAGTCGTGTAAGAAATGAGTTCTTCAATTCTTCCATTGCATTTCTTCCATTTGTATTAAGGAGTGTGAAGTAATGTGATTCGAAAATAAAGAAAAGGACGAAATGCAACTCATTTGTATCAGTTTTAGGTAGTATTTTGGTGTAATTTAGTAATACAGCAGCTTCTTCAGATCACATCCAATCACCGCGGTACTAGAATAGTAGTAAATTTAAAAATAATTCTTAATACCTCTGTTAAAACGTCACTTGCTTTATTCCAGTGTAGCAACACCCTGTCAATTTGGTTGGAGCTAATTTTAGAATGCATGCTGAGTGCATTGAAAATGATTTGATTTTGAACTGCTGCCTCCCTTAACAACTACACACGATAAAATTATTGATGTTAGTAAAATAATAAATTTGTCAGGGTGCTAAAAGTTAATTAAAATAATTCTCGGGTGCCTTGAAAAGAAGTTGGATTTGGCACATTGTTGCCTCGACTAACAATTTGCTCTGCGCGGTCATCGCAAAGGCATGTCTTAAATGACGTCATGTACGAAGGACAGTTATTTTTCACACGTTACGTATTCAAATACGTATGGCAAAGAGGAAGAAGGGAGGGAAACGGAGAGAAGAGGGAGAGGATGGGATAAAATGGGGAGGGGAGAGGGGTGGGAGAGGATTGACAGAAAAGGGGAGTATTACACAAAGAAAAATTGACTGTTGCAGTGAATGATCTGGCAGCACCGAGCAAATACTGGGAAACAACCACGGGCCAAGCAAATCCCCGGGCGAAGTCGGGTAGGACTGCTAATATTACTGCTAGTATCCAACAACTGGATTATACTAGTTCGAAGCCTACGGTCTAGAACTGCCATTACAATGTCTAGGGCAGTCTGTAAGAATATTGTTAACAACAAGGTTGAATACATTAGAATATAAAACAATACCTACTTCGATACCCACGATGCCAAATGATCCACATGTACTACCGTGAAGATGGGTATCGTTCAAGATAAGTATCAATAAACATGTGCTGCAGTGGTTACGTTGGTGCATTGATGCCCTTCGATCCCATCACACCCACACCCTCAAATCCCCAGTACATACTGAAAATACTTTGTCTACTCAGAATTCTCAGAAAATGCGAAAGTTAAGGATCAATTCCTAGTATTTAAAAACTAGACGGTTTCCATGACAAACTCAAATATGGTTCTTATGAGTCATCCTCCCGTGTACTGCTATTGGACTCGAGTCGGAAGCTATCGTCTGTATAGATCCTACTTTTTGTTCATATTGTTTCACTTCAAATTTACACACGAGTTCTCATCACAGCAACATTCCTTGCATAACTAAAGCCCCTAAATATTACCTGCTAGTCTAACCGATTGGTCCTTTAGATTAACACCCTCCTTAAAATTTACTACCAACCAAAGAGTTACATTAAAATGAGAAATTTCGACCTAACCCCATTCATCCACAGTAAGCAATATACCACAACTCACCCCTATAATTCCTTTGAATCTTCAGGCTATAAATTAAAATTATTTATTAAGCATAAATACAATCGGTTGTTTTGTTTTAGTCGTTTTACTTGTTTTAGTTTTAGGTTAGGTTAAGGTAGTTAAGTAGGTTAGTCTGAGCGCATGATCCCAGAGATCTTTAAGTTCAATAAAGTCAAAGACAAAATGTAAGTTAACAAGCAGATTACTGAACAGGTCAGTGTAATTCATGCATTATACTCGTGCCTGCTGCATTGTGGTTTGAGGTTGTACGTCAAAACAGTGCGGAAATAACGGCGCGTAAGAGTGCAGTGATGTCATAACAGCGAGATGACAACACAGTCCCCGACACAACAGCGTGCAACAAAACAACGCAACAACATAACAACGCGACGACAAAACAGCGTGGGATAAAACAGCGTGCGATAAAATAGCATAAACTGCTGTTTAAAAACAATCACGTTTGGAGCATTGGAGCATTGTCAATTCTCTCCTCAGATCGGAGTATAAAGCTAGTGCTCCACAATTTCTACACACCTACGGCCGTTTTTTTCGTGTGCTGATGAGGGAGGCGAGAGGGGAGGGTGGGGGGAAGAGGGATAATTTCTTGCTTGCTGGAGCTTGACCTGTATTCTTTATTTAGGAAAAAAGAAAATCTTGGTAAAAATTTCTTTTAAATTGGGATGCTATGGGCTCCGGTTACAAATAACAATTTTGAAGTAAAAAATTTGGCCATCATTGCATTACATAGCTGAAGAGCTACAAGAAAATGACTGGTGGCTACGGGAAGTGAAAGGGGTGAACAGGGAAAAATACTATTGTCAATAAAAATAAGTAAAACAAAGAAACAAACTGTGTCAAATCAAATCAGACTTGCAAATGAAAGTTGTGGGCAGTCGAGCATCAATTCCACATTTTTATAATGTTCAACTATTCGTTATTAGTTTTTTTATTTGCCTATGTTTATTTACTGTCTTATTGTCCTCTTATCTTCAGTTTGAATTAAACGTAACTTGTTTTTTAGCCTAACTAATGAAGACAAAAGAAGCGCCCCAAAGCAACAAATTCTCTTACCCTGACCGCACATCCCCCATCAGCACATACATACACATTAGTTTTAGTTGAGCGTGAAAATTGTGGAACACTATAGCTATAGCTTTGTACTTTGACCAGAGGAGAGCAGTGACAATTCTAGAAACGTCATTGCTTTTAAACAATTTTTTGGCGCCTGTTTCGTTAATACAATGTCATCGCAGAATTTGTGATGTTAGATATATGATTTGCATTGTTGCCTAACAACAATCTTTAAAACTATGTAAAAGAATAAAACTTAATCATTCAGGGCCTTATGACTCCGGAATGGCACGACCAATCGAAGGAACAACCACAATTGTAAGGCCAAATAGTTGATTCATGATCTGAATTAAGCATTAGAAAAAAATGCACGCTCCATTCAGATCTTTTTGGATATGATACCTCGGTCAGCAGCATACGATTTTCAACAAGAAATATTTTCGAGCGTCGCTTCCACAGAAACATGCAGAATACAGGCGTTACAAGTATGGGAGGACGCTTACAGACGAATACTGAAAAAAATACGTAGTCATCTAAACCTTATTTAAAGAGGTGTAGCGGTAAAGAACTTCCTCAAGTGAAACGATTTTGAAAACTACACAATAGTGGTATTATGGCTATGGTAGAAAACTCAAGTCTTTTCGTTGCAAGAAGTGGAGGTACGTATGAAGTTGAAGAAACAACAATCCCTAAAGACTCGTTATCAAGTGGACATTATCAAGTGGACATTATCAAGTGGACATTATCAAGTGGACATTATCTTGGGCCGATAATAAGTCGTAGTTGATCTCAAACTTTGGCATTGCAAAATAACGATTATGTCGGTGGCTCTTCAAGCTTCAGAAAAATCCGGTTTTAGTGGAACGTTGTAGAATTGGCATTTCAGTAACGGTTAATCCCCGAAAACCGTGGGCCATTCGGAAACAATGCACAAGGGCGCGCAGTGCCCGCGGGCGATTGTTTCCGAATGGCCCAAGGTTGAGCGCTTTAACCGGCTGAATATCCCGCTCGCGATAAAAATTGATCAGCGTATTCCTTGGCTATGTCATTGCCCGAGCAACAATGTATATCGCGCCGATCCAAAAGGTCTATTGTAAAACATCTCTTAAAAATTGTAAAAGCGAAGTTGTTCGAAGGGGGTATTCGTCGTTCGGTTTGCGTTCCATGAACGGTGATGGGGCATTCGGAATCGAGCACCAATGCATCAACAATGTCTGCTTACACGACGTTCCAAAGAGTTCTACTGTTAGAAGAGTTTGGTGGGATAATTTCTCATTTCCAACAACAATACTCTGGACACGAAAATTTTTTTATAGAAGTGGTCTGAAGGGGCTGTTCGTCGCGGAGTTTTCGATGCTTGAACGGTGAAGGGGTACTTCGGAATCAAGCTTAATCAAGTTACAATGCGCTGTTTACGTAAAGTTAGCACCATACTTTTTTTCGTTTTAATTGTTATAAGACTAGTTTAGCCACCTAGTGTAGCCTAGTAGTAGGTTCCTATAGTAGTTGTAGCCTAGTAGTGGGCTATCTGTAATATGCCCACACTAATGGTAGACCTACCATGAATGGGGAAACCGCCTCTGCCAAAATAAATACAAATATATATATATAATATTATTTGAAAGAAGTACTTTAAGTTCCACCCCAACAGATGAGTGAATACTGCAAGATAGACTGACCCAAAGCGTCATAAACCATTTTGAGCATTTTGACTGAGACAAGTTTTCTAATGTAATACATCTTACATAAAATTGCACGCAAGATGTATTATATTAGAAAACTTGTCTTAGTCAAAATGCTCAAAATGGTTAATTGCGCTTTGGGTCAGTCTATCTTGCAGTATTCACTCATCATGTGAATACATCAGTAAGGTTTCCCGTGGACTAAACAGTACAGGAACACTGCGGTCTGTGAAACCTTACAGGAATGTTTATTTGTGGTACTTTGCTGTTTTGACTTAGGATCAGTTAAACCTTACCATAAACATCAAACGAGCTCGTTTTTGTTTTCTAATATAATACTCATTCCGGCAAAAGTAAGGAGGAAAGTAAAAAATCAATTACTATAAAAACACGTGCAACAATCGCTTTAAACTTGACTACAATTGCGATGCACGTCGCGAATCATTGCTACCTTGCAAACTATGTCTGGTCGCGGGAATGTGGCATTGTTGGCGGGTATAGGTTTTAACTATTGAACTTTCGTTGTTCAGCTAAAAAAAAAAAAAAAAACGAATCCACGTATCAACTAAAAGCGAACAACTTCAAACAAAACGACGATATGTTGTCAATTTCGAGACCCGGGCCTCGAAATTGGCAGCCTGATACGATGGAAGGCGCATTTAGTTTGTAGATGCAGACTTGGAGAGCGAAATTGAATTGTTTTAAAGTGGGCGGCAACAATCTTTGCATTCGTGAGAAAATGAAGGAAAATTACTTGCAACAATTTGGTGGTGCGTGGTGCCAATATGAATTGTTTCTGAGTTGATGGAAACAATCACGGAATTTACCTTGCAGCAGGGGGCTTGCTTGCGTACTGAATCCTGATTTTCACGGAGATTAATTTGCAGGGGGGGTGGGGGGGGCAGGAAAGGAGGGGAAGAGGATGAGGGGAAGAGGAGGGACGAATAAAATTGAAGGATCAGTCTACTAATGAATGAAATATTGCATACCAATTTACTTTCCTTAGAAGACCATACATCGGGGAGGCTTAGACCGGGAGACTCAATCCACCGTGCAGCATGCACGGGTCCTGCTAGTATTTAAATAATAATCATTCGGAAGTTTCGTTTGATTGGGAGAAGGACAAGTCTGTTTATTGCATGCCTCATCGACCCATCATTAAGAATGGAAAGTACGTATTGTTTTCGATGATTCTTCTAGCTGTGGCACAGGCCTTTCCTTAAATGAATGTTAGTAAGCCGAACCTAGTTTGAATCCGATAGTTTTCGATTTGTTGCTGAGATTTCGATGGCATAAACTGGCAGTAGATGGTGAACTTGAATAAGCCTTTTTACAAGAGGTATTAAAGATTCATGATCGTAACGTAAAAAGATTTCTGTGACTGATGAAGAATGGACGAATAATAAAGAACCAAATTTGAAAGTCTTCAGAATAACCAGAGTTTTGTTTGGAATTAAGTCGAGTCCCTTTTGATTTGCTGCCATAATTCGATTTCACGTCAAGAGTCATCCAGATTCAACGCCAGATATACGCACGATCACAGACGAAAACATGTATGTGGGAGATTTTCCTTTTGGAAGTCGTTTAACTCACAAGGCTTATCAAATTTCTCAACAAACCAATTCATTAATGGCCAAGGGGGCAAGTTATTAAAGAAACGGGCCACCAATGATCTAGCATTGCGCAATTTGTGAAAAGCTGAAGGCATTGTTGCCAACAATGATCCCATCGAATTATTTAGGTTTGATGTTGTATCCCATTGGTGACACATTGCTGTTAAAATCCGAGTCAGTTTTGTCGTCATTGCAAACCAGCGAAAATTTGAAACGAGGACCTTTGGAGTCATTAGCCAGAGGGTTTGACCCTCTCGACTGCATTTCTCCAAAAACAAGAGCTGCAAAATGTTTGCATCAATACCTTTAGCGGTTGAAGTCAGATTGGGATGGCAGTCTACCAAGTGCAATTTTGGAAAGATGGACTTTGTGGAAGCAAGATTAAAGAAACTTGCCTTTCAAGATGGTATGTCACTGTTGATGAGATTTCTGTTTGATGCCAACTTCACATGATTTCTGATGCCAGTCCCGAAGCGTTTCATACAGTAGCTTTTTTACTTCTGCTTTCCAAGAGTCAAGTTTCCTTACAAATTTTGTAACTTCAAAGTCACGAATGGCACCCATTAACCAAATGAGCATCCCAAGGTTGGAGTTGATGTGTGCAAGTATCCAGTAGATGGATTGGTGCAAAACAGTCCTTTTGAAAAACCTTCCAGTAAACCCATGTTTTTTTTTGTTTTCCTACCTGTTTCCATGGCGACCTTTTTACAGGTTTTTTTTACAGGGTGTGGGGAGGGAGGGGAGGGTTGGGGTGCTGACGGGGCATTTTCAATTTGGATTTTTCACCTCTCCACCTTCTCTTTTGTGATTATTTATGTGGGTCTTTTGTGCAGGGTGTAAGAAGGGGAACGTTCATACAAATTTGCGTAGATAAATTGTCAAATAAGTGCTCTTCAATAGACCTCAAGTAAACCGCTGCTTTTTATCCCTATACCAACGTCCAGAATGAGATTTTTTGGCGGCCTTTTTTACAGGGTGTGGGAAGCGAGAAGCATATGCTGATGGAGAATTATCCATCGTCAACGTTAACGTTTTAAAATGCCAGCAGGTGCACATTTATACAGTCGAATGCGATTTTTCGGAATTTTTCATCCCGTTGTCAAGCAAACTTAAGCTACAAGTCACAAGATGCACTTAAATAGTTTCCCATTTTAAAGAAAAGCAAGCCAGAGCATTAAAAGTTAAAGAGTAAAAAGATAAAAAGTGAAGCCCAGTCATCGCAAAAGCTGAGTTTGAGACGACTTCTCTCTAACGAAGAAGGGAAGAAGTGATTCGTGGAGTGGAGGGTGTGGGTGGGATGGCCCTGGTGGGAAAAATTTGCGATTCCAAATTTGTGAAGGATTGGTGCATATTCCTAAAACTGTTTAATATTAGGCATCAAATGATTATGGACTGGTGGTCGTTGTGTTAGGATGCAAAGTGTTTCTAAGTTAAGACGTGCACGAAAATTATTTTCTTGAAAAATGACTTGCGTATTTTTAAGATCTGGGGTGTGCCCTGGCTTTATCTGTGGAAAATTATCACATGTTTTTTAGTAACCATCCCTCCCGTGACGTGCTTTTTATGCTGGTTTTTTTGGCAGGGGGGTGGTGACTGGAACGTGTAGTACTCCTTTCTAGGAGGTGTAGAAAAAGGCATACTTTCGTGCACACAAGATTGGAGACTTTTTCTAATGGTTTATGGGACCAAAACGGACGACTAAGCGGAAAAACATTCGGGGCCTTTTCCGGACCAAAGAAACTGGGCCTTTTTTTCGGGATAGCAATAATTGTTCAAATATTTTTTTCTGTGGAATTAGCTCGTCACGAATACAGAAGCTTGGTACAAAATACGAGTGGTGCTGGCCACGGGAAAAAAAAAACTAATACCGGCAAGCTCCACACCAACAACAGTATTATTTTTTTCCCCGGCTGGCACAGCTTGTATGTTATGCCAAGCCTTTCTGTCACACACGTGCCAAGATAAACCAACCTGTTTGTTGTGCATTCAAGAAAAACAAAAAGCACGGCTTGGTGCATCTTGCTGCTATTCGATTTTGTGTTGGCCATGGATGGAGGACAGTGGTGTAGGCTAGCCCTGTCCAATTTTTCTTAAGACCCAATGACTGTGAAGGTTATTGCCACCACTACACGAGTGGAGCAGTGCATGGAGAGTGTCAACAAATACAATGTTGACACACTAAGACACCACGCGAATTTGATTGTTATATGAACGTAAATTCGAAGATGATTGGTTAAATTGCGTATAAATGCTTTTTTTTATATCCTTAACCGGTGGTGTAGTAAACATGTGTGGCTCAAGTTATAGGGAGTGGTAGGAGTAATCCATATGATGTGTATCTACACTAACACATTTCTTATGCTAACTAAGCATACTATCCTAACTAACTATGAAAGGATCGACAGGAGTTGACGGTAACAAGCATTTAATATGGGCTCTGCACATACATTTATAACATTAGATAATTAGCATAGTCACTCAGGATTGGCTGATCAATTACGGTTATCTGCAAAGTACACTTCAGCATAACGAATCAGATGTTAACAACATATGGTACCAGAACTACATAATCGAAAGCTGTGTTTAATATAAGTAAGTGTTTAATTTGCCACGTAACATTTCACGACTACCAGATTCATAGTAAGTTTAGACTATTCATGATGTACGATGCGTAAATATTGCATTAATTAATTCATATTTCTGCTTCATTCATGATTAGTAGCGAAAAAATGCCAATCGAGTCGTGCTTCTGGTGGAAACCTCGCTATAACGAACAAAATTATCCGGCAGACCTATCTGTAACTCTTTCATACCAAACTTGAAAAATATGCGGATATATTTTCTTAGTTTTAACTTTACACACTTTGACAAAACTGTAAAGTTAATGTAATGTTAATGTATAACCAAACAGAATTCAGCTGTAATCGTTTATTCAAACATTTGCTTAAATGTAAAATTAATTAAATTAACAATAAATTTTACCATTTTAGTGTTCCTTGTAGTGGAATGTTCAGGAGCACGTATAACTCTAGGTTAAGGAAGAGTAAAATGCTGAAACCAATTTTTTTTTCATTTTCAAAAGAGAGAAGTTTTTGGTGCTTCTGCAAAGACTAATTTCTGTCCAGCACAGGGAAATCCATTTCTCAAGAAGGTCAGATTAAAAACCTTTTTTCCTGCAAGGATTTGCAATCTATAAACACTAAGTGAAGCAAGGTAGTTACATTCTGCATGATAATATGCTAACTAGCAAGGTAATTGTATCACACAGTTTAGGTTTTGCTATGGTAGGTAGTGTTCTAGCAAAACAGAAAATTTACTCTCTTCAAATATAATTTGGGACTAGCAGTAGCTATATAATCACCGGCAGTTTCTATGGAAACCCATTGTTCACGGCACACCAACGATACTACACGAGAAAATATGCAAGTAAGAAGAGCAGTTGGTATAGTATTTATTAAATGTGTTATCTTTTGCTTTCTAGTTTTAATTTTTTTAATTAAATATAATGTAAAAATATAATATATTTTTACAGTAGTTTTAAGCAAACTCTGTATCACATAGATTTTCAAATACTCGAGCAAAGGTCCTATAGTTTGTTTTTAAAGTTAGAAAATCATTGCTCTTTTTGTTAGGCTATTTCAAAAACATTATGTAATTATGAACAGTACTAGGCATATTTTTAGTAACATTATGACAAAAAGTGTCATTCTTTGCTGCTGTCTTTCCCCGCGGTAACTTTTCAAGCCACTCGTCCAATGCGTTTCAAAATGCGCACACATATTTTACGTTTTAGTTATTGGGTACTAAGTTCTAAGAATCAAATTGTTTGAGGAGCTGTTGCAAAAGGCACTCACTACTCATTCTTCATATTTTGTAAGGGTTTAGATTCTAATTTAATCAAAATTGACAGGGTGTTTTTAAAAGGAGTTGTTGTGTTCTAAGTTTGGATTTGTGAGTTTAGATGAAGTTTCCTTAACGGTGAATAAGTTTGGGGGTGTTACGAGAAGTTAATTCGCTTAGATCTTGCTCATAAATATTCTTAAAACAATGATATGTGCCCATTAGCAACAATGCTTGCAGTTTGGGGCTTTTCAAAATAAAGAGTTTCAATTTTTTGTGCACACACCCTCTTAATGGACTTGTGCATAAAGGTGTTTTACTGAACTCCGTTATTTCTTGTGAATAATTTTCGCTGATTGCTTATTTCCAATTTCCTCTCATACACAATGTCTTAAAGCCTAAAAATTCCATGTCAGGGCTGACGTGATTTTTGGTCTACAGGGAAAAGGAATAATAAATTTGCCTTATCTCTGACCATCTTTGTATAGGAATGACTGCAATAAAAAAACTTCGATGTCTGAATGACGCTCTTGTGGAAGGTAATGCTTGATGTTTTTGTTGGAAGAACACAGGCAGACTGAATCGCCTGCTATTGGGTATGAAGAGGCAGAGTCAGGGCCGGCTGAAGACGATGTGGGGCTCTACGCGGGTTCAGTAACTGAGGCCCCTAAGGTTATACCTGTAGCGTTAAAAGCATTTTTTTTCATGATCTTATCACTCGTGTTCGATTCGAATCATTGAACAATCGTTTTTCGTACGGTCCAATCTAATACCAATTTCATTTTAGTTTGTTACAAAAAGAATGTGAATCGCAAAAACAGTAAATAAAGCTGCGAAAATGACAAATTACAGCCATAAAAACGGAAGAAAAAAAAAAACAAGCAAACGAAATCGTTACTAACTATAACAGCAAACCAAAAACCATACAATGAAACAAACAATTCGCAAAGGAGGAAAGAAAAAAGAAAAGTAGAAGAAAAAAAATGAAAGAAGATTGAGGGGGGGAAAAAAGGGTGAAATATCCATTTCACCGTTTTTCATTTCCTATCAGATCGGACTACCGAAAAAAATGCCAAAGCAACCACTAGCTTCGGTTTCGGGTCACGCAACACTCCGACCAATCGACCAAAGTTTCAAAACACTAACACAGATTCTCACCCCGTTTTTCTCTTTACTTTGACACGGTTTAGAGGATTTTCAATCAACAATCTGCCTTCTCGCTACAGTTAGTGCGTGCTCTCGTTCCTGCGTGGGGGGCCCTTTAAACTGGGGGCCCTACGCGGCCGCGTTGCTCGCGTACCCCTTGAGCCGGCTCTGGGCAGAGTGGTGGCACGGTCACTTCACGGGCCTCCACGCACGGTAAACCAATAGCCCAGCAAATCGATCTACACATGCGTCTGATCAGCGGTACGCTTCAGGATCAATCAAACCAACGTTTACCAACGGTCTAAGCATTTTGTACTTGCGTGATGTGCCAAGGAGGCTAAAAGGTGTTTCATGAACGTTTTATTCCAGTTAGGGATTTGGCCTCTCTCTCAACCTGGTAACTTGTCTCTCGTCGTATCCTAATCCTCACTGTCAACATTAACTGACGTTCAGCTACTTAAAGTTCGTCTTGTACGAAATCACAAGGCAGGACTAATCGTGTAAACCCACTGAATATAATAACGTTCAGATCGAATTATACTACGCATAGCTACCTTCAGGCTCTAGTAAGGAATTCTGCGCAGTAGAAAGGTTAAGCCTTAATAATGGCGGCCAAAAAAAACCATTTACGCCATGTAAAGGTGACGTGTCTTTCCTTACAGAAGAAGTACAAAAAGAAGGGCGGAGGATATAAAGAGAAAGTTAAGGGTGGTGAGATTGCCGGTTACAAAGGTATGACGGTACAACGGGGAGTGCATCGGTCAAATACAACGATACATGCCTATAACAAAAGAGTTCGCTCAACATGGAAGGAGACAATTAATTTCTAATCTGCTTCAACAATATGAGATGTTATAATATGGATGCTTCGGCCGAAGGCTTACATTGTTTCATTGTGTCAGCATCAAAGGCTGTTGAAGTTGAAGTTTTAATGAGCCTAAAAGCCTATTACACTTATCGCTCAATACTACAAAACTAACTTAACCTACTTAACCTAACAACCAGACCACCATCCACTCACAAGGGCTGTCCCTTTCAAGCTAACAATGAGTTATTTTCATTGTTGGCGACTTTGGCTTAATATTTCGAGTGGTCAAGCGTGAACTACAATATTTGAGGACTTAAAGGGAAGCCTTAAAGTGGGAAGGACCATCAGAGGACAGGGAGGAAAATTCTCCTACAGGTTTTTTTTTTGTTTGTGTAAAAGGAAATATTCAAAAAGGATTAGATTCCTAAATGTGGGGTCCATTTCTTCGGGAGGAATAAAATCGATTTGAGAATCGTGAAAATGCTGCATTCCATCCTGTTTTGTCCTCGATTGCAGCAAATATTGGCTGCAAAGCTCTATATTTAGGCTGGCATGAAGTTTTGCAGTAGATGAACCATCTGACATAGTCTATAGTCATCCTTCATTACAAGATAATGATACTGAACAGTGGGTTCGTTTTTCCTCACTTTGGAGGGCGTATAATTAGACATATGATATTTGAAGACAGAAATGGATGTTTTTTATTCTTTATTAGGCACAAAAGTCGTAGTTTTCAATGTCCATTGTGTTTTAATTTACACATATTTTTGAATTTATGTTTATGTTTGCATATGTGTTTGTGGCTTCTTGGTACAGAAGATTAAAGAGCAACGCAATGCTCCACTTTATAATCTCTGAATAGAATAATATGGCACAAACCACAGAATACAATAGGGTGAGAAGTTTGACAGTTATCGTATTAGAACAAACGCGTACCAGCTTTTAAATTACGTGAAGGCTTTTTGGTTAACAAAAGCATCGAGTAGTCTGTCATAAGGAACAGTACATGGTTTCCATTTTCCTACCCGTGAATGCAACTTGATGATGCCACTCTTTGCGTCCCACTAAGTAGCACGCAGACATTTTTATTTTCCCTGTACTAGATCTCATCAGTGTGTGTGGAAGGAACAATTTGCTTGATCCATCCCTAGTCAGCTTTGCATAAAAAGAAATAAGCAGACTCCGGCAGGGGCAAAGTTCCATAAAGACACTGCTCCACGTACCCTCTCTAGGCATTGCACGCACTGCATAAACCCGCCCTGAAACAGTTTTGTTATTTCACCCTATAACTAAAATGAGCGGAACATTTTTGTAGTACTGCAGAATATCATCACAATTTCAAAGATATCCTTTTTGTTTGTTTACAGTGGAAAACCGATGGGAACTTTCAGATATCATGGAGTATTCAAACAGTTTAAATGATGGAAAGTATGCAGGACAAAGTAGCACTTTCCTTGACTTCGATGCAGGCTTGGGTGTCAAATCTATTCCTGCCCGTAACCTCTATTCTTTATTAGATGATACAGACTGCACACTCAGTGGTAAGTAACCAGTCTCGAATAAGTGAACACATTCGCACAGA
Organism: Lithobius niger; assembly: GCA_023313725.1. Taxonomy (NCBI): domain Eukaryota; kingdom Metazoa; phylum Arthropoda; class Chilopoda; order Lithobiomorpha; family Lithobiidae; genus Lithobius; species Lithobius niger. The sequence continues at coordinate 194,531 of JAHWFP010205120.1, read as the reverse complement.
ATGTTTAATCAGTGGTGGGCAACGAATGTGAAGTTCGGGTATATGTGCCAGTCTCAAGTTACCTAGTTTCAAATCTATGAACATGGTCTGCTAAACCACTCATTCTAAAACAAATAAACATACATGCACGGGAGAAGCGATTAGTATCAAGTCAATGCAAATACACTCCTTCTCAGTCAGTAGTAAGTAGTAAAGCACAAGTCAGCACAAGTAAGTAGTAAAGCACAAGCACAGGCCAAGATGGCGTCTGGCGTGGTGACTCCTCGGCTGTAAGCTCTACAACAAGTCGGTAGTGAGGGATCATGAAGGAAAGTATTGCAAGTTAAAGCAGCAGACGACAAATGTAAGTAGCCAGCAATCGCAGTGATCTACCGAAAGTGATTCAACAGTGATTTATTTACCCGATTCTCTTTATTATTTACCCGTGGCCTAATCGTATAACATGACTGGGAAAAACATGACTGGGAAAAACAAACATGTACACACGACCCCAAATAGGGTTAGTGGGCAAGGGGTACAGGAGAAGCTTCCCTCTTCCAAAGGCAACAAGAACACGCCCACCTGTCCCGCCAACGGGAAAACACCATCCCTCCCGGGGGATTCGGCGAACCCAACGCCAGCAGACCCACCACAAGCTAATCTTGATAAGCAGTCCTTACAACAGCTGGTCCAGCAAGCGCTTGCCGAGGCTCTCGAATCGAAAGATTTTGTGCAGCTAATTGTTGAGACGATTGTGGAATCAGTGACAAAAGCAGTTATGAATGAATTTGAAAAAACTAACTCGTTCAATATTGAGAAAGTGACACAGCTTGAGGCTTCTGTTAAAACCCAGGAAAAGAGAATTAGGGAACTAGAAAGCCAATTGTTGGGGCAAATGTCGGATTTGGAGCAATACCAACGACGTAATAACGTGCGGATTTTTGGTGTGCCAGAAGTGGAAAACGAAAATATTGATGTCCGGGTCCTTCAGTTGTTTCAGCAAAAATTAGAACTTCAGGACTTTAAGTTGGACGATATTGGTCGCTGCCACAGGGTTGGAAAACAAACGCCCGAAGGCAAACGTCCGATTATTGTGCAATTTGCAACATACAGGAAGCGCCAGCTTGTCATTAAAAGAAGGTCTAAACTGAAAGGAACTAAAGTTGTGATACGAGAAGACCTAACTGAGCAACGTCTATCACTTTTGAAGGCTGCAGAAAATAAATACGGATTTAAAAAAGTGTGGACTACTGATGGACGGGTGATGACCACAAATTCAACAGGAAGAAAGATCAACATTCAGTCTATGGCAGATCTTAATTCGTAATAATGCAACCATGCTAGTCAGCTTTTTCCCCCTGCAGTAGCATTTTTTATAATATTCCCATTATATATCTGTTGTTTCACTTTTATTTTATTATTATTTTTTTAAGTTTTCTGTCATGTCCTGCGCCTTCACTACCGTAATCTTGAAGAATTTTCCCTTAAGATTATTCCTACTTTTTTTTTCCTTCTAATTTTAGGTTAGTTGAAGTAAACTAATTTATTAATAGTTTAATTACTTGTTAAAATATTGTTGTTGTTCACTTGCGTTGGTTGCATTAGCCTACTCAGTTTATCTTCCTTGTTTTTTTTTTGTTTTTTTTTAACCCTTTACACTTTTATGAATACTGCTGTCAATAATAATATTAACTCCTTTTCTCAAGTATTTTCTGATGATGAACATATAAGACGATTTGACGTTGACACCAATTTACTGACTAATGGTTTGGCCAATACAGCATACAGTTCATGCACTGAATTTATTAATTTAAGTTCGGATTACAGCATTAATTCATCTCCTTTTACTGTTGTTGGTATTAACATTCAAAGCCTGCATGGTCATTTTAATCAGCTTGAATCCTTTATCCGTGATTTTAATTGTTCTCCAGACATCATTGCTGTTACGGAGACATGGATTCCAGATGGCTACGAAGGCATCTATTCTTTGGATAATTTCGTAAATCTTGGCAATAACAAAGATAAAAAAAATAATGATCATGGCGGAGTAATGTTGTATATAAAGAACGGCATACAGTTCAAACGTAGAAGTGACCTTGAACTTGAAACAAATCGCTATATTGCGCAATCACTCTTTATACAAATTCGTCATGCTAATGAGAAGAATATCGTAATTGGAGTCATTTACAGACAACCTAACACCAATTATGATGAATTTAGCAAAAGTGTGTCTTCTATGCTTGATAAAATACGTCATTCCAAAGATATACTTTACCTTGTTGGTGACTTTAATCTTGATTTACTTAGTTATCAGAAAGACGCAAGCGTTTCTGACTGGCTTGATTTAATTCAAAGTACCGGATTAATTCCTACCATCACAGTTCCTACACGAATTACTAAGACGTCTGCTACGCTTATTGATAATATTTTCTGCAACAACCATACAAACCCTTATATTGCTTCAGTACTGACTGAGCCAATTTCTGATCATATGATCACGATTCACATTACTTTCTTTAAGAAAGTGACGGCTTGTCCTTCGCCTAAATCAGTTGACTTTAAAATTAGAAACATCAATCCACAGTCCATTCAAAAATTCAGGCAAGCACTTACTTCGCACAAACTTCTGCCAGATACAAAAACTAATGTTAATGTAGTGTACAGACATTTTGCCAGTACTTTTAAGTCCTTATTTGAATACTGTTTCCCTCTCCGGACTGTACATAAAAACAATAAACACACAACTAATCCCTGGATTACCCCAGCCATCATTAAATCTTCTAAAACAAAAGCTAAGTTATATAAGGACTTCCTTAGAACCAGATCGACAGAAGATGAAGAACGTTACAAGTCATTTAACAGAGTACATGTACAAATTATACGACAAGCGAAAAAATTGTATATTGATAATAAACTTAAAGCTGCAAACCAAAACATCAGAGACACATGGAAAATTATTAACTCTCTTATGGGTAAAAATAAATTCAACTCTTCGGTTAAGACTCTATCTAAAAACAATGAATCAATTACAAATCCCTCTAACATTGCAGAGGAGTTCAATAATTATTTTACTTCCATAGGTGGTAATCTGGAGAAAGCTATCCCTAATCTTAATAAAACCGTCACAGATATGTATTCGCAGCCCAGCAGCAAATCGTTTTTCATGTCTCCTTGTACCGGTCCTGAGTTAGCTTCTATTATCAATACCTTAGTTAATTGTAAATCAGCTGGTCATGATCAGATTACAACTGATATTATCAAACAAGTTGCTCCACAGATTATTCCTGCTCTTGTTGAAATTATTAATCTAAGTTTAGCTGAAGGGCAGTTTCCTGATGACCTTAAAACAGCAAAAGTTATACCGATTCATAAAGGTGGAAGCCAAAATGATGTAAACAACTATAGACCTATTTCGGTTTTACCTGTGATCTCAAAAATTCTTGAAAAGGTTGTGTTTAAGCGCCTCTACTCTTATCTTGACAATAATGATATTCTTACTAACAGTCAATATGGATTTCGACCTGGAAGAAGTACTGAAGGGGCAACACTCAAATTCGTTCAGGATGTTGTTAATGCTTTTGAAGAGAATCTTTATACTGTTGCCATCTTTATTGACTTGCGAAAGGCTTTTGATACAGTAAACCACAACCGTCTGTTGCATAAACTGAATCATTATGGTATTAGAGGGGTTACAAATAAGTGGTTTGAAAGTTACCTTGAAAATAGAAATCAATATGTCCAAATCGAAGCCAGCTCTTCTACAAGACAACCTATTAATTGTGGAGTTCCTCAAGGATCAATCCTTGGACCATTATTGTTCCTAATCTATGTTAATGAGTTGCCAGCTGTTTCCAATTTGCTTGCAATTCTTTTTGCGGATGACACTACTTTATATCTCTCAGGCAAAGATTTAAAAAATCTTGAGAAAACCATAAATGCTGAACTTAATAAAATTTCTGATTGGTTTAATTTGAATAGATTGTCTCTCAACATCGAAAAGTCGAACTTTATGATTTTTAGAATCCGACAAAAATCTTGCAACCACATGCCTAATTTAGTAATAAATAAATGCAAATTAAAGGAGGTCTCAAACATTACCTTTTTAGGCCTAAAACTTGACCCACATCTTAATTGGAATCCCCACATCAACTTCATGTCCAACAAAATTTCTAAAGCCGTTGGCATCTTACATAAACTAAGAGACGAGCTACCTACTAAATGTCTTACCCAGCTGTATCATGCAATTATTCAACCGTATCTAAATTATTGTACACTTGTTTGGATGAACACGTCAAAAACGAATAAATTACGACTATTAAAACTTCAAAAGAAAGCTGTCCGAATCATTTTGCATCGACCTTCAAAAGACCATAGTCTCCCACTTTTCTTTAAACTGAACATTCTTCCTATTCATGATCTTATCACTTACCGAAGTGGTGTCTATATTTATAAAAACAGACACAATCTTGTAAAGTTCAATTTTAATGTTCATAGCTATCCTACTAGAAACATGCTAAAATGTCACCAGACCTTTAGTAGAACTACTAGCAGCAAGATGTCTTTGGTTGGTCAAGTATCCACCATCTGGAATGCCATTCCTCCTGACATAATCCAGAGCTCAAGTGCCCATAGTTTTAAAAAAAATTATTTTAAACACTGCCTTACCAATGCCACATTACTAACCTGAAAATTGAATTCCATTTTTCTCCATTTACTTATATAATTATAACGTTTTATTCTGCATTTAGATTCTTTTTTTTTTTTTTTTACATTGTTTAACGTCATTTTTTTAGGTGTTTTCTGTTTTTTTTTACAGTGCTTTGCATAGTTTTATTTTTTTCCTATTTTTTCCATTTTCCGAATAATTTATTGTGTAATTTTCTTTAATTTTTTAACATTCGCCTATGTGTGATTGCACTATTGTGCAATTAACTATTATGTATGTATTTTTTTATTATTATTATTATTTCATTGTAGTCATTGTAGTCATTTATTCAATTTATTTTTGTACTGGGCTCGTAAAAGACCTTGGTCTTCAACCAACTATCAATGTATTTTGTTTTAATTATGTTTTAAATAAAGCCCGTCTTCTTCTTCTTCTTCTTCAATGACAAGCTTCTTCAAAATGTTTTATTAGGCTTCAGCAAAGTGTGTAAAATGTATGAATATTCTCCTCCATAATCCTTTGGCAGGTGTAAACATTCAGTCTAAAATCATTGAACTTGTTCGACCAAAATGTTAGTTGTAAGCAATCTGTCTCGTGTACATGCTTCTTCATATATCGTAAAGTGGTAAGTAACGAATGTCAAATCTAAGAATATTTTCCTCAAGAATGCTCAATCAGTGGTGAGCAGTAAATGTCAAATCTAAGAATATTTTCCTCAAGCATGCTCAATCAGTGGTGAGCAATAAATGTCAAATCTAATAATATTTTCCTCAAGAATGCTCGTATCTAATGTCTAATCTAAGAATCTTTTCATGAGCAACGCTCAATCAGCGGTGAGCAACAAACTTCAAAGAAAGATAGTATGGTTAATAATCCACAAGTATCAATGCAGCAAATACGATATTCTAGAACGATGAGCCATTCATTTCATGCTTTTCCTCTCATAACCCTATTCCTTTCATGCCTTCACGCATGCTTGAGACATGAAACCACAGTGAAAAATGCAATTGACATATATTAGTATTATACCATGGTTTCCAACTTCATAACAATTACAAACAAAAACGTCAAGTTTGCCGTAAAAAAAAAGGGTTATATGATTGAAGTTTCACCTTACTTGTTAAAATATATACGGATAAAAATTGATGAATAAAGCAGCTACTTGTAAGAATCACCGCATTGACAAAGCAAACACTCTGCATTAAAGGTTGGTCTTGTACACATGATATGCTAATCCGGGAAAGAAAGAAAAGACAACTGATGCTCCTACCCACGAATACAATGCAATGACATTGTATTTCAGAAGTCAAAATAATTCCTGAACTGATGGGGAACTGACTGGTATTAAGCGAAATTCAACGAATTGGAACTGCTTTGCCAGAATGAGAAATGAAAAGCTAATTGATTGGAATTAGTTTAAATCATTTTGGCACTGATTTATAATAATAAAATGATTTATTGCACCAAGAAGTGCAAGTGGTAAGAAAGGGTCAGACATGGTGGCTACTGACAGAGCACTTAAAAAGAAAAAAAAAGAAGATGTCACTGCAAAAATGTCAATGGCAAAAGCAATTGGCAAAATCTATGGTAGTCAAAATCAAAATTAAGTTTCATGATGAATCACAACCCTTATCAAAATAATGTTCTGGTCTCAAAAGAAAGCTTCGTAGGTTTACGCCCAACAAAAGCCTCCTAAAATGGGAGACAGATGGCGCGGAGACAAGGTGTTTGGTTAGAGAATACCAAACCGGAAACACACGGCAGGAGAAAAAAAAACTTCCGACAATTTAACTTGAACTTAGGCAGGACGAGTTTTAGGCTAGCGCCACGCGGTTTTGTGAATGTTTGTAAATCAAATAGAGGCAGGCAAATGGAAGTAAATGATGCGGAATTTTATAAGTTAAAGTTCTGTCCGCCTTAAGGCATCTCAGTTTGAGTGAGTCTAAATTGAGAGTTTTCAATCGAAGGTGATAGTGTAAATTTTGCAAACCCAGCAGTGTTTTTGTAAACCGCCGTTGAAGAGACTCGATTTTATCGACATCCTTTAGTAGGTTTGGCGACCAGACCTGACTCGCGTACACGAGCATGGGTCGAACATAAATTTTGAAGGCCAAAACCTTAACCCTAGTGTCACCAGATGTGAAGCAGCGTCTAACCACTGCTGAGCATCGGTTAGCATTTGAAGCGATATTGCAGCAGTGCAGGGAAGGTTTCAAATCAAAGTTAAACGATATTCCCAAGTCTCCGGCGCAGCTAACATTTGCTAAAACGGGATAGAAAGCCAATTGGGCTCCATAAGTGTTAAATAAATACGGATGCAAACCTATTTACGTTGCCTTTTGGACTTAAATGTCAGACTGCCTGAATGCGGAATAGAACCTACGACCTTTGGAATCAAAGGCCGGAGTCCTAACCGCTCAGCCATCCTGACATGGCCATGTCAGTATGGCTGAACAGTTAGGACGCCGGCCTTTGATTCCAACGGTCGTTGGTTCGATTCCCCACTCAGGCAATCTGACATTTAAGCCTGGCCATGTCAGTATGGCTGAGCAGTCAGGACTCCGGCCTTTGATTCCAAAGGTCATGGATTCGATTCCCTTCTTAGGCAGTCTGACATTTAAGTCCAAAAGGCAACGTAAATAGGTATGCATCCGTATTTATTTGCTAAAACATTATTGTTTATACAGTAATCAACTAGATTTGGTCCTGTTCCAATACGGTATCGGTAGCATTTACCAGAAGCCAGTGGGAGTTGCCATGTTGTCGCCCAATTATCTACTAAATTTATTTGCAGAAGGTCGATGTCAGCTCAACAGATGGTTGCTTTATGCAACTTGAAGTCGTCAGCAAACTTTGCCAAATTTACACTATTGAAATCCAGGCTCAAGTCATCCAAGAATAGGACGAAGAGGAGAGGACCAAGAACCGATCCCTGGGGTACACCACTGATCACCCCAGCATCTTTAGATCGCACATCGCCCAGTACAACATGATGTGTGCGCTTTGTGATTAAGGCGTTTATCCACTTCAAAAGTTGCCCGCCAATGCTGATATTATTTAAATTTAGTAGAAGTTTGGAATGTACAACGGATTCAAATGCCTTTTCAAAGTCAAAAAGGATAACGTCGGTATTGATCCCCTGATCCAGTGCCTCCGTACACTGATCAAGAACCAACAAAATTAATGTACCACAGATCGCCCGGGAAGAAAACCAAATTGATCGTCACTGACCAGATTGTATTCATTGATAAAATTCATTAAACTCTCATTGACAATGTTTCCATGATTTTACATGGTACTGACGTAAGCGAGATAGGGCGGTAGTTCGTTGGGTCAGATGGGTTTTCTTTTTTAAAGATAAACACAAAGATAGGATTTGGGATTGGTCAAAGGAAATGACCGGGTTGTAATTGAAGTTTTCTCTCGAATTTGAATTTGAATTGTTCTGAATTGAAATTAGGTAGGATTGGAATAACTTGAATAATCGTTCACTTGATGTAGAGGTAATTGGCCTGAATCCTCCCTAATGGAATTGCGCCATTACTTCAAATAAATTGTTATAAAATCTGATTCTAATGGCAGATCAATAAAAATGTTAGCAGTGAACCCAGATGGTGGGAATGATTTTATTGTTCAGCTTTTCTCCCTTCATACAGTTTGAGGGCTTCTCCCATGTTTTGGGTGTCATGTCATTATGACCTATCACCAGATCTTTA
>JAHWFP010205120.1:140302-168662 GCA_023313725.1 Lithobius niger | reverse complement strand
TTTGGTTTGGTGAGTTATCAGCAGCAGAATTTACCAACGTGGTAGCTCGCCTTGTGATACCATTTGCTGCATATGTATCAATATCGTTGAGAGTGCATTTGACATCGTCTGAACACCACAAACAAACATCGCATTTCAGTTCTTTAAACGTAAAATGTAGTCTAGTAGGATTGATATAATTGCAGGTTGGTACATGTGTTCTTTCTTTCTTTCTTTTTTTCCATTAGTTGAATTACACCACTTTGCTATCAAGGTGGGTATGGGCAAAACTGCTCCTTTTGAAAACACCGTCTGCCTTGAAGGCGATCAATTGAAGTTCACTGATGGAAAAGCTGTAGCCAAATGCAGCTCGACTTTGCAAGGCCAATATGTCTCGATTGAAATTCTGAAGCCATGCAGTAAGAAAGAGTGCCTGTTTGTGAAGAGTACTGCCTTTTACATTTGTGAAGTTGAAGTTATGGTTGCAAAAGTTTAGATATTTACATCAGACTGATGTAGTTTGAGCGTTCTGTGACTTTTTGTGAAATCAGTAATTAGGTGTTATTGTCATGTACAATGCTTTCACTTATTCGTGGTATAATCCCAGTCTTGCTGTTTTTGTCATGCTGTTTATGTGTTTTTGGCTAGGGATTAAATAATGGATTAAGTAATGGAAAACTGCTCCTTTTGATAACACCGTCTGCCTTGAAGGCGATCAATAGTTGTTGACTAATGGAAAAGCTGTAGCCAAATGCAGCTCGACTTTGCAAGGCCAATGTGTCTCGATTGAAATTCTGAAGCCATGCACTAGAAAAGAGTGCCTGTTTGTGAAGAGTACTGCCTTTTACATTTGTGAATTTGAAGTTATGATTGCAAAATTTCAGATATTTACATCAGACTGATTTAGTTTGAGCGTTCTGTGACTTTTTGTGAAATCAGTAATCAGGTGTTATTGTCATGTACAATGCTTTCACTTATTCGTGGTCTTGCTGTTTTTGTCATGCTGTTTATGTGTCTTTGGCTAGGGATTAAATAATGGATTAAGTAATGGAAAACTGCTCCTTTTGATAACACCGTCTGCCTTGAAGGCGATCAATTGAAGTTCACTGATGGAAAAGCTGTAGCCAAATTCAGCTCGACTTTGCAAGGCCAATATGTCTCGATAAAAAATTCTGAAGCCATGCACTAAAAAAGAGTGCCTGTTTGTGAAGAGTACTGCCTTTTACATTTGTGAGGTTGAAGTTTTGATTGAAAAAGTTTAGATATTTACGTTAGAGTGATTTAGTTAGAATGTTCTGTAACTTTTTGTGAAATCAGTAATCTGGTTTTATTGTCATGTAAAATGCTTTCACTTATCCCAGTGTCTTGCTGTTTTTTTCATGCTGTGTGTGTGTTTTTGGCTAGGGATTATATAGTGGATTACTAAAACTTCTTATCTTGGCAACTTCAGAAGTAATTTTCAATTATTATGTCAGATGGTTTTCAGTGGAGTCCCCAATGACTCTATTTTGGGACCGATGTTGTGCCTAGTATATATATCAATGATTTGGCGTATAAAACTCCAGGTGTTGATTCCAAAATTTGCTGACAATGTCAAATTATAAAAAGATGAACTGGATACTCCTGACCACCTTGCATTATGTAGTGCTATTAAGGATCTTGAGAATATGGCCGAAGATTGGCAACTACCATTCTCTGCTAACAAATGTAAAGCCTTGTAACTTGGCAAGAAAAATAAAAATATTTACTTTATCGAGAATTAAAATATGAAAGAAACGTTAAAGATTAAAGATCTAGGAATTGCTTTATCCAGGGATCTTAAATAATATGGCATCTACCTATATAAATTGTGTTGTTAAAACAACTCGTACTCGTGCAATTATGGTCAGGCGTTGCTTTCAGTCAATGGATGTAACAATACTTATTACTGCGTTTAAAATCTATGTTAGGCCTATGTTGGAATATGCTTCACCGGTATGGTATAAAGATATTCAATTTATTGAGTCAGTCCAGCTACGTTTTACCAAACTGCTTTTTGGTTTCTACAACAAATTTTAAGAAGAACGTTTGAACTTATTAAACCTACCTTCACTTGAAACACGTCAGTTGACTATAGACCTAGTCTTGACTTATGGTCTGCTACACGACCTGTTTGATTTCGACAGTAGTCAGTAATTTCATGTCCGAGGACACGGTAGGACTAGAAGTCATTCACTGAAATTAGTGGTAAACATGACATTGCCGTTAGCTTTTTTCTGTATTCGTGTTGTAAATGTTTGGAACCAGACGCACGCTTTTGTTGATTTGGCACTTTCACTGACCAATTTTAGAAGGTTATTAAACCTGACTTACTTATCAACGTTTGTTCGCGAATAGCATCCAGCAATCCGTTCGTCAATTTACCCATTTATCATAGTTTGGTTTTATTATTCTATGTATTATTCTGTGTGTGTGTGGTTGTTGCCGACTACAGTCCATAGTCCACAATCTGGTGTTCGGAAAATAAAAATTGTCAAATTTTGTTTCAAAATCGTATGAATTGGTGTTGCTATGTAACAGTTTTCAACTGTTCCTTTTTAAAATAAATAAACACGAATCGTTGTAAATTATACAAAGGAAAGGCACTATGTCAGTGTTCCGGGAACGAATTCGGTTGCCAGTTCGAATCGGAGTCAATGCCACTCCGACGAAACGTAAGTGCATAAAGGTGGCGTACTGTACTACGTTATTTCCAGTGTATGATGTTCGTTGTTTGGCTTGTTTTCCTCTTTCCTATGTTCTTTTTTTTTATATTTAAGAGTCTTTAAATTGTTGTAGTTTGAAAGTTAAATTACCTGAATTCCCTCTAAATGTGTCAAATGGTCTAAAGTTCACCAAAAAACTTTAAAAAGCAGTATAATTGCAATGAGTCAAAAGAAGTTAATACTGCTAAGGAAATAAATTAATAACTTCTGACCAAATGTCAAGTTATTATTTGCGAAATTAAGCCAAACATTATAGGAAGTTAAGAGAACAATTTCTTCGTAGCTTAATTTATTTTTAAGTATCTTAAAGGTCCATTCCTCCCGGTTGGCTTTCCTGTATGGCTCAGTGTTGCAACATTAGTTTAGGCGTGTGGAAATGTTGCAAACGCATTCATTTTCCCATTTGAGAAACCGGATTGCTGCATTCACTCTAGCCTATGTAAATGTCGCAAAAGCAATTTCTAGCAGGATACTCGAAATTAGTGAGAAGGTATGTCATTTAAATAGCTTGAACTATCATTTCCAGTATTAGTTTCATGCAAATGTATCATTATACTGTAAGACAATAGGCCTGGTGTTAAAGTTCAGCCAATCAGATAACGAATTCGTTATCAAAACTGGCGGTAACAAAACCCGTTCTTTGCGGTAAAGTTAAGAATTCCAAGGCTATGAAGATGTAATGTTTTATGGCTCGATTTGTCATTCATGACTTCCGTCGTTGTATTTCTTCGGTTATTAATGTCTTTTTCTGCTTCTTTCAGATTTTTTTTTTATATTTTGCTAGCTTACTGCAGGTGATATACGTATCTCATTTAAAACCTAAGTTGGATCCTTTCCACTATGATGTCACGTATGAGGGTGAGGGTGGATCAGAAAAATGTGAAAGTGTCAGACGACATCGAGTACGTACATACCATTTCTGACAGCACATAATTTTTCAAATAACTTTTCGAAGCTATGTTTAATAGTTTATTGGCCTGTTGTATTCGTATTGAATACCATCTTTTAAATGATGTTTCACTTTTCCTTGTCGTCAGTATTTCACGACGTTTTAAAAAATTTCATGTCGAAATTCATGTGGAGTGCAAGAACTGTTAAGCGAATAAGTGGAATGTTCCCAGAAATTCTTTTCCTGCACTTGGATATTTACATTGCAGAAATATTGCTAATGTAAGCCTATTTAGCTAAGAACATCATCTCTCTTCCTTTGTTTTAAGCTTTTAAAAAAAAAGCTGTTAGGTTATTTATATTTTGAATCCCATTGAGGGCCGGAAGTCGAACAAGATGGATGATGGATTGTGGCTCTCTTCACAGGCAGTAAAATATACTACATTTCAACGAGACACACACTAGTTCTAACCATGGCACATTACCAAATTCATGTGTTAAGTGTTTCTGAGACGTTTGAAGAGAACACGTTTGGTTTATTAACGAAAACAGCTCTCTGCAATAGACAATAGGTTTTCCGCCAGATCAGAATAGTATAACCTCTAAGTGATTCGAAAGTGGCGTTCCTTGTTTTCTGAGTATAGTGCAGTAGGTAGTGTTGATGCCTGCGGTGCGTGAGGTCCGTGGTTCGAATCCCGTAGCTTGCTTGTTTTTTTTACTTTTAGCCTATCGTTAATTTTTTTAAACTTTTTTTTAGTCTTGTGATGGCAACCAACTCCTGTATTTTAACCAATTTAATTTTTTTTTTGTATTTTTAAGATTGTGGTTGTCTTGAACAATAAGATTCCTTTCATTTTCAGTTTTTTTTTCCAAATTTGTCAATGCGGTTGGCGCCAATTTACGAAGTATCCATTCATCTGAAAAACTTCAAATTTTAAATATAGAACATTTAAGCATTAATGCAGGAGGGTTTTTAATGATTTTTCTCTAGGTTAATAAAATTCGGGAAGCCAACCAGTTGAAAATAAGCAATTAGCATTGAATCTAAAAGATATCAGGCTTATTAGCATACGATTCTGTTAGAACATAAACAAAAAACTAATTCAGCCTGCTTAGTCAAAAATTTCGTGTGTCTGTTAAACGGCTTTGTCATGGAGGGTTTTTTGTTTTTTTGTTTTTGTAGCTAGGGCGAACAGATCCTCGCGGGAAAAAAAAGTCAAATTTGGCATAAAAACAGGAAACGAATTTCTGGTAACGAAATGTTAGTAAAATATCAACTTCAGTCTTTATTTTATAAATTTTAGGCAGGTGAATGCGTTAAAATGGGACGACCCAAAATTTGATTCTAATTGATGAATCTAATTTGAATTGAGGTATTTTTGTAATTCTAGTTGAGAATTAATGGCCATCTCGTTACTGGGCTGTACCAAGGCTGTACAACTACAAACAGACAAGTATTCAAGAGAAATTTCCCACGAGCTGTTTTGATCGAATAAGGGCGGAGTACCTCAAAGAGACACGTGGACTGTTAATAAAAGATCCATGTTGCGAAAGCAGCCTTTCTGTAAACAAAAGAATAATCGTTAAACTGGGAAACATGAAATAGTCACGAATGTTGCGACAGATTTCTGGTGCAAGGTCATTTAGGTTTGTTAAAGTGATCTTACCGTTAATGTATTAATTTTTTCTCAATACTGCAGAGGAAGTATCGATGTATGCGGTGGCATTCATTTACCATTACCTCATATTTTGCTACGATCTGATTACAAAATGTGCTGGCCACATGATTTCCCACCTGCGATATTTCAAGCAGCATCCCAAATAGAATTAGCTTAGCGCGTACGAACACTTTGAACTAAGCTACGTTCGCGGGCAGTCAAGTAAACGTGTAACCTAGACCGTATTTCCCTCAAGGTTTAACACGGCAGGAGAATGGTACTTTTCAAGGTATGACACTACTACATACAACCCCTCCCCCCCAAACACTCCAACTCCCGAATAATATGAAATATGGCGTGAGGATTTTGTAAAGCATGTGAAATCAAAATAAATTTTTGAATTTCAAAATGCCCTGGTGCAGAAAATTTCCATTTTGACATCTTAATAATGGGGACAATAATAAAAAAAGTTTTAAAAAATTGTTTGATGTCCAAAAAATAAAAAAATCTTTAAAAATTGACATTTTTTCGTTTTTTTTTACTAATTAGATATAATAATTTTAACTTCCCCTGGTCTTTTTTGTATTATATTGAGTACAACCAAGGTCGTGAATAAATTTCATGGTTCTACCTCATTTCTAAGAGGTGCCCCAGGGCCAGCAACAACTTCAAAAATTTCTCAAAATTCTTGTTTTTGTTGGTCATTTTCAAATGAGAAAGATTTATTTTTATATTTACATTTACCTTGAGGCAAGATTCGGTTTCAAGAATATAACAACTAACTGGTGATTCATCTATCAAGAATGCAGGGGCAGGGCCTGAAGGGGAATAACATTTAGTGAACACATTTCAGAGGAAAAAGGCAGTTCATTTCCTGTTGTCCCGTGAATTCTTCAGTTTTATCCAATCTTAAAGGGAGGCAGTTAGTTTAATTCGGACACTGTGTTTTACTGTTTATGAAATGGATCCAGCACCAGCAAGCGGCGGTAAGAAGTGCAATTTACAAATGAAAACAACACGAAATTCAACGTACTGTCCTGTATTAGGTTCTCCTGAGGTGTAACCACGGACTACTGTGCCTACGTTTAAAGATGTTATGAAGTATTTTCATTATGTTAGACAAGAACTGAAACCAAACGATAAGCCCAAAGAACCAACAGTTGTTGCCGCGGAATTAGAGAAAATATGGGAAAAATCATCAATACCCTGTATTTCAAGTCAAAAAAAAATTGACAAAGGTAAATCGTTTCACAACAACAACTACAGAAACCTTTTAAGACGGGCGGATGTAAATTATCAGTTCACGGAAAAAAAGCCTCGGAAAAAATCCCCGGAAAAAAAGCCTGGAAAAAAAAATGATGGAAAAAAAGCCAATGGAAAAAAAAACACCGGAAAAAAGTTAAACGAAAAAAAAGCCGATGGTAAAAAGCAGCCGCGGAAAATACAACTGATAGGGGAAAAATTGCTAGACAAATCTGCTGTAAAATCACCATCAAATACTGCCTAAACTTAGTTACGTGTGCATTCATCATTCATTAGCTGATTGCTGCTCGACAAAAGTTACCTTAATTATTTTCGGAACCTTTACAGGAAAAACTCGGAAGTCACCAAGTTTCCTTCCCTAATTCTTTTACTGGGGAAGTGGTAGGGAGAAAAGTCATTTTCAGTAAGAGAAAATTCGTGAAATCATGAAGTTTCCACCAAAACTGAAATAGAAGGGGGAGGGCAGACGTCGGGAATCATACATTTTCTACAAATTCCGTAACTGGGGAAGGAGGAGTGAAGTATTGAATTTGATCCACATAGATAATTTTACAAAAAAATTCGGAAAACATTAAGTTAACTCAAAATTCCTTTAACTTTTTTTTGAGTTATTCGATATTTCCATACAAAAAATTGGTACTTTTTTCTTGAGCGTGTTGTCCCTTGCACCCTTCCCATACCAAAAAAAAAAACAGATAAGGTTTATAAAAAAAGAGTAAAGAAATTCTGTCAAGAGCGAATGAATCGTACATAATAAGTGAAGCTTGCCGTTATTAACACTGGCGATAGCCAGTGTTAGTAAGGGTCGACCTAGGACCTCTGTGTTAAACTCTCAACTTTGAGAGCTTATAACTCCGTCAAAAGTAAACATATTTAAACCAAATTTGGAATCTAGCCTTGACTAGTAAAGGCCTGTCTGCAGTCCAAAAATTGTGAAATTCGGTCCAGCCAAACCCGAGATGCAGACAAGGGCCAAATAGACAACTTCTTGTTCAGCTTCTTCTTCTTCTTGTTGTTGTTGTTCTGGGGATACTTTCGTCTGTCCTCTCTACAGGTCAAACCATTTGTCCTATAAAGCTGGTTCTTAGCTCATTTTACAGGTATTGCTCTGTAGATGTGCCCTTTTCATAAGGCCTTTTCTAATTGGTCAAGTGGTTCAGGGGTTACGGAGCTCTAAACCACCAGATTGATTGTTTTACATTGTTTTAAACATTGTTATTATGCAACAATACCAATTAGCAAACATCAGCTGCGAGACATAGACTGAAGATTAAAGGATTTGTTTCTATTGTTAACATTGGCGATAGCTAGATTAGTGAGGGTCAGCCTAGGGTCTCTTGTGTTAAACTATCAGCTGTGACCGCCAACTGCACTGTTTTACAGTTTAGCTGCAATTCTAAAAGTAACACGAATTAATAAACAAAAACGGAACGTTAAATGTTTAGAGTAAGGATCTAAAAGTCAAAACCTAGAAGGAACACGGACAAGCTTTGACAGTTAGGGTCTAGGTGTAAAATTTTTTCAGTAAGAGGCTGGAAAGCATTAGACCCTTACTACCCGGTGGTCAGCAATAAATACATTTTCATGAAAAACTGGAAATCATCCTACAATGACCCATGTGATGATCAAGTGGTAGTATGGTTATACGTTTCCTGCTTTGCTTTACGTTGAAAATTATTTTTCAATTTAGTAACATGCCAGCATATTCGTAGCAAACAGCATTATGGTAATCCTCTACCATAAATCTACGAAATATAATAAAAATTCTAAAGCATCAAAAGACAAAATGCCAAACTTCACAAGAAAATTGTGTTATTAAAGTTCCAAAACAATATTCTAAGAACAAAGAAAACCTGCTACAACCGTTCATACACACGTTCAGTCCGAAGAGACTAGAACTAATCTAACCACCCGGTAGTAAGGGTCTAATGCTTTCCAGCCTCTTACTGACAAAATTTTACACCTAGACCCTAACTGTCAAAGCTTGTCCGTGTTCCTTCTAGGTTTTGACTTTTAGATCCTAACTCTAAACATTTAACGTTCCGTTTTTGTTTATTATGTAATTCCTGGTCTTGGTCAGAACAATTGCAATTAGGCATGCTTATTAGCATGCCAGCATTCCAGCTAGGGCCACTGTCCATTGTTACTCGTACACGTATTTAATGGTAGTATTTTTGTAAAATTTCCACCAGATTTTTTGTCGCGTTTATTCCCTCTCGGCTTTATTTTCCGCGACTTTTTTCTCAGCTTTTTTTTCCGTCATCTTTTTTTCCAACAGCCTTTTTTCCGAGGCATTTTTTCCGGGGCTTTTTTTTCCATCGGCTTTTTTTTCCACCAGTATTTTTTCCGAGGCTTTTTTTTCTGGGGCTTTTATTTCCATCAGCTTTTTTTCCAGGCTATTTTTTCAGGGCTTTTTTCCCCGATGCTTTTTTGCCTAGAATCAAATAATTATCAAACCAAAGATTAAGAACTTTGCGTTAAAAGCTAGCTGTGAGCTATTTGATATATAGAGTTGTAAATGTCCAGATCTTAAGAAGGGTTATCGTCCTAAGGAGTGAAAGGTTCCTTTCGAGGAAAGACAATTTCTAATTGACCAAAGAACTGATCGAAAGATGGTGATCGATTGGGTTGATATGCTAAAACTCAGCAACTGGAAAAAAGAATGAAGCGTTTCAGTGAGAGAAGAGGAAACTTTAGAAATACACGAAAGACCAAGAGGCAGGCTCATCTTCCCTCTCAAGACGCATTAAACCAAATTCAGATTCCCCCAAAGATTTCACTTCCATAGAAAAACCATCCAGGAAAAGTGAGATCTTCCGTAACCCCTTTATGAACCTTGCCAGAGAGTGTGACAGGCATAATATTTCCGACCGAGGGGCTGCAGCTGTTGAACGGCTGTACTGCAGGACTTCGGAATTATTTCCACAGAAGATACTTCAAATGTTATCGATCGTAGCAAAGTGCGTCGAGATGTAATATGTTACGTGAAGAATTGTCCTCAACAAATACTGGTCTAAAACAAAGCCTCTACTTCGATGGACGAAAGGATACATTAATGAGTGTCAAAAGAGAAAGTAAATTATGCCTTAGGGCAACTAAAGAGGAACACTCGTCCAGGAACCTGGCTCGTTGTATTTAGGCCATTTTTCACCAAGAACTGGAGGAGCAGAGGACATTGTGACAGCGATTATGGATTTTTTCAACGCACATGAAATCAACTTCCAAGATGTCAGCGTAGTTGGCTGCGAAGGGACTAACGTAAAAACAGGAATTAATAGTGGAATAATAAGACGGCTGGAACATCACCTCGGAAAGCCCCACTCCAGTGGCTAATCTGCTTACTGCACATAAATGAACTCCCTCTGCGTCATTTGCTCCAGCAGATTGATGGAGGAACTGACGGTCCAGAATCCACACAAGCTCAAACCATGAGTGCCGGAAGAGTCAACAACTCCCCCGCACGGACACACGTTGGGTTCGCAAACACGGCAATCCAAACAAAGAGCGACAGCAATCAGAAAGGCACCGTCGTCAAGAAGAGTGCCAAGATGGGGTGAGGGAAGGGCCTGGAGCCATGCACCTGATTCTTTGGAAGATACCCCAATGAGACGGGCCTTTTGGGTGAGATTGGCAGCCCGCTGATAGCGTATCGTACGCAGTTTCTCGACACCCGGCCGATCCCACTCACGTTGACTGGCTTTAGCGATACCGGTGGGAGGGCCAGGCAGTGATTCCTTCATGGAAGACAGAGTCAGACCCGTTCCTGCAGAAGACAGGCAGAATGTCATCGACGAGCTACGACACGGAGCACGAAGAGGAAAGGAAAGCAGGCAGATACAGATCCGAAGCACGGCGAACACCCAGACCGCC
Organism: Lithobius niger; assembly: GCA_023313725.1. Classification (NCBI taxonomy): domain Eukaryota; kingdom Metazoa; phylum Arthropoda; class Chilopoda; order Lithobiomorpha; family Lithobiidae; genus Lithobius; species Lithobius niger. The sequence continues at coordinate 158,260 of JAHWFP010205120.1, read as the reverse complement.
ACTAGACACGGGCAAAGAACACTGGTCCTTAGCCATTGGTGAAAGTTGGGTGTTGGTAACGGACTCCAGAGCCGAATGGAGACCTTCATTAAACCTCTGCAGACCATTGGGGCATCTCCAAGTAGGGGCACACCGTAAAACGTATGACAGTTTGGGAATAGCCAGAGAGTTCTTCAGGAGAAAAAAACCACAGTAAGCCGACAGTGAGCCCGGTGGCTGTTGAGACTTTGGGGTCCTTTGGTCGGGATGGCCTGGCTCTGATCCACGACAACGGCCGCAGGATATCCAGGGCCACTGGTGAGAAGAGGTCGACCGCGTTCCTTCTCCAGCGTATTGGGGTGGCGGTTCAGCGGGGGAATGCCACTTCGATCCTGAACACCATTCCTGCCAGTCTGCTGTGTGCACATTTTTCTGCATCTGTGTGTCGTGCCTTGTTACGAATTTCAAAATTGCCTTTGTTGGGTCGAAAACACCTGCTTGTTGGTTTTGTATTGCTGTTTTCGTTGTGTTGCCTTTGTTTGTTGGGTTTTTTGTATGTTCTTTGATTCATTTGTAATTGTTGTTTTGCTCTCTTGTAATTTTGTTTTGTAATTAAAAGTAATGTTAAACATTCAAGAATAAAACTTGTTACGGCAGCTGCAAGAGAGAAGAAAAATCGACCCAGACCTCATCCTAAGAGGAGGGAAAATAGTGAAGAGGATAGCAACTCTCCAGCCAACAAAGCAAACTCACACAACAGCCAGCGACCTGCCTCCTGCGAATCTGTAACTCATAGTGAATTAGTTGTTTTTCTTGAAAATTTTCGGAGCATTAGGAACAAGGAATCGCAGCTCGACGAGTTGCTACTTAGTGAAATGCCTGACATTTTGTTGTGCACCGAAACTTGGCTGAATGAAGAAGATCAGACATACTGCTGGTTTCCTAGGAATTACAATGTGTATAGAAGAGATAGACAAAGCAGAGCTGGTGGTGTTTTGATTGCAGTCAAAGATTCGTTGGAAAGTGAACAAATCACTGTTGAAAATTCAGAGGGGTCTGAGATCTGTTGGTGTAAGGTGACCATTGCTTGTGAGATTTTTTGGTTTGCTTGTGTCTATAGGGGACAAGAAGATAAAGATGCAATTGATGTACTTTACGAACAATCTAAAAAAGTCTTGCCTAGGAACTGTCGTAATGTGGTTATTGCAGGTGATTTTAACCTTCCAGATTTAAAGTGGCACGACGAAGAGTGGAGAAACTCGTGCGCGTCTGTTAAACCTGATGCCCTTCAAAGAATGATGGACGAATTTGGCCTTGAACAGATTGTTCATGAACCTACAAGAGGGGAAAACTGTCTTGATTTATTTTTCACCACGTTAACATGTGCAACGGAGTCTGTCTCTGTTGAAACAGGGGTGTCGGATCACTCACTTGTTCGGGTGGTATTACCAGCATCTTTCATCAAACATGGAAAAGAAGAAGGAAGACATGTGTGGCGTTATGATAAAGCTGACTGGTCCAAGATAAACGATGTTCTTGGAAATCTGTACGTTAATTTTGCTACGTGTGCGGCCGAAAGATCCATTGAAGAAAACTGGTTAGTTTTCAAGAACGATATTATGCAAACTGTACATAAATACACGCAGCGTGCTTATACAACACCCTCTAAAGACAAGCCTTGGGTAAATATTGAAATAAAAAGAGCAGTTAGGAAGGGAAGGAGACTGAGGCAACAAGCAAGGAAATGTCGATCTGCACAAGTATGGGCTAAAGCAAATGACCATCAGAAAGTTGTTAAAAAGTTGCTTAAAGAAAGAAAGCAACAATACATGGAGAACCTGGGGGATACTTTTTCAAAGAACCCAAAACGATTTTGGGCATATGTTAAGCAAACAAATAGACAGGAATGTGGCATTCCAGCCATGCTTTCGCATAATGGTACACTTGTTTCTGACGATACCGAACGTGCAAATAAATTTAATAGTTTCTTCGAGTCTGTTTTTACGAAGCCAGATGTAGGAGACCTAACACCTACTTTGACATCCAGGTGTGCCAATTTTATGCCAGACATCGACATAGCCTACACAGGTATTTTGAACCTTATTTCAAACCTTAAAGAAAGTAAGGCAGCGGGACCAGACGGCATTGTTGGTTGCATGCTGAAAAGGACACAAGCTGTGAGTGCAAGATATCTATTGCATATTTTTAAGCAAAGTTTGAACGAGGGATTGGTGCCATAAGACTGGAAGATTGCTGCTGTTGTGCCGTTGCATAAAACGGGAAAGAAGAATGTTGTAAGCAACTATCGTCCAGTATCGCTGACCTCTATTTGCTGCAAAATGATGGAGCATGTGCTTGTTAGCAATCTTGTAGCACATTTGGAACTGAACAATCTTCTCTCGCAGAGACAGTTTGGATTCCGGAAAGGATCATCATGTGAACTATTGCTTTTAGATATGATGCACGGCATTGCTACTGGACTTGACGAAGCAGCTACCGTTGACCTTGTAGCCTTAGACATGGCAAAAGCATTCGACTCAGTGCCTCATGACCTGTTACTTCTGAAACTTAAAAGCTACGGTGTGTCTGAACAGATTGTCGACTGGTATCGTGCATTTCTTCAGGACAGGAAACAGTTTGTGGTTGTAAACGGTGCAAGGTCGACGGAAGCTCCCGTCTCGTCTGGCGTGCCGCAAGGATCCGTTAGTGGCCCTATTCTGTTTTTAATTTACATTAACGACTTAACCGAAGTCATTGAATCTAATAAGGCACTCTTCGCGGATGATTCGACATTGTACAGAATTATTTCTGAGGTTACGGATAGAGATATTTTACAAAATGATTTGGAGGGTATCACAGACTGGTGCATCAAGTGGAAAATGAATCTGAATGCTAGCAAGACCAAAGTTTTATCAGTTTCTAGAAATAAAAATGTGGTTATTCCAAAGTACACTATGGGTGGAGATGCTCTTCAGGTAGTGGATAAACTGTCTATTCTGGGAGTACAAATTACTAACAAGCTGAAATGGAATGACCATATTTTGAGTCTTTGTGCCGACGCAAATGCCAAAGTCCGGTTCATAAACCGTGTACTTCGTGGCACTCCACCACGCACCAGAGAATTAGTTTTCAATGCTTTGGTTAGATCTAAACTTGACTACTGCTGTGCAGTCTGGGACCCAGGTACTCAATATTTAATTGATGCTCTTGAAAGCGTGCAGCGTCGTGCTACCCGAATGGTGTTTAATAAATTCACTTATGATGCCTGCGTGTCCGGCATGATGAACAATTTAGGATGGCAGCCTTTGTGTGTTCGCAGAAGGGACCGGCGACTTGGACTGTTACATAAGATTTTCCACAGGGACACAATTTTGAATCCTGTCGACTACCTTGTGTCCCCTGACTACATTGGGAGGCATGATCACGTTAAGAAAATCAGAAGATTTCAGTGCAGAACAAATGTTTTGGCCAGTTCTTTTTTTCCAAAAACTATCTGTGACTGGAATGATTTAACAAGTGACACTGTGCAAAATCAAACCTTTATTGCATTCAACAAGAGTTTGGTTGCTCAGCATATTGCAATACAAGGCAGCCACCCTGATACATAGTTGTATTGGAGTTGTTTGTTTTATTTTAGATGTCGTTCTAATGCCTTATGGTGCTACGACTATTTTAAATAAATAAATAAATAAAAAAACTGAGATAGTAAAAAACAAAAAACAAAATTTAATCACGTGTTGTAGATTGACACAGCTGACTGACACAGTGGTGTGAAACTCTTTGATTTTGATTTGTTTTGTGCCAAATTCTCTTACCGGGGATCTTTGAAGGAGTATATTTTTATTCTTTCGGGTGAGGAGCCGATTGATTGCGAGTTTTGTGGTTTGGCCTTTTCGCAACTTCAGCCACCTGAAAGCATTGTGAAGGGGTACCCGTAGAAGGCACGTTGTCGAATTCTTTCCGGGGTGAAACCTGTGTACTGTGTATTGTGTGATGCCGTATTATTACAGTCGGCATAATTGAATGCACTTTTCGTTTTATTTTGGGAAGAAACCTTTTAACTGCGAACTATGCGATGCGGCTTTTTTATAATTACGGATCCGTAATTAAGGAAAGAAGCCGTTTAAATGTGATTTGTGTAATGTTACATCCTCACGAAGAGGACATCTGAAAGAACACTGACGATTACATAGCGGAGAGAAGCCGTTTAAATGTTAATTGTGTAATGCTGCATAGTTACGAAGTAGTAATCTATGTCGCAAGACTGCATTTTTGGGATTTTTGTTGCAAGACTGCATTTTCTTGTTGAAGCCGTTCGTAAACCCATCATTGAATTCAATCTGGAGAGATGGTTTAATGCGAATTGTGTGTTGCTGCATTTTCAGTAAGTGGGTATTTGAAAGGCTGTGTCTCAGGTCCCGGTGACGGGATCCAGTTTATAAAGACTCAGGTCACGGCGAATTCGTTGAAAACTAGGCCTTCGGCGTGTTAAAGTGAACCTTACCAACGTAACCTAACCTAAACCAACTAATCCTAACCAAAACTAATACAAGTTTGCGTAAAAAATACGATTTTTTTGTTTACTGGGATCCACACACGCAGAACTCTGGTCCCGGCAACGCGTCCAAATAGGCTTGAAACAGTTACATCCCAACCGGGACTAGAGTCACTGCGTATTTTGAAAAGCCATCGTTAATTTCATGCTGGAGAGAAGCCTTTTAAGTACGAAGTGTGTGATGATGTATTGTCACAGAGTTGATGTTTGAAACCCACCATCCAATTCATACTGGAGAGAAACCGTTTAAATGTGGAATGTGTGTTACTGCATTTTCAGAAAGAGGAGTTTGAAAAGACACAGTCGAATTCATTCTGGAGAGATTCCTGTTAAGTGCGAATTGCATGATGCTGCAAAGTTACAATGAAAGAAGTTATATAATTCATTCCGAAAAGAAGCAGTTTAATAAAACTTATTATAGAGTACTGCATTTTCACACAGCGCAACTTTCAGGTTGTTGAACAACTTTCTTGCTATATTAATTTCACCAGTCAGATTCTTACTGGTGAAAAGCCGTCTTAGTGCGCATTGTGTAGCGCTTCAATATGAGTGCCTCACGCGACTGAAACGAGGTCCTGCCTTTCCCCGCAGCTCCCTTGCATACTAGCATTTTGACTCGCGCTGCTGGAGAAAAAGTTAAATTTGTAACTGAACGACTTGAAAATGATTTGAAGATTGCCACGGATAAGGTTGAAGAGCTTACTCGCTCCCTGCGCGAGATGGAAGAGTGCCTGAAAAACAGACTCGAAGAAACGGAGACCAAACTTGCGAATTCTATTGCAGCCTTGAAATGCAAAGAACTGGAGTTTGAAACGCAGAGTGTTGAGCAGAACGCTAGATACGAAAAGTTACTGGAAATTGCGATAAAGCGACACGAAGAAGAACTTAAATTTGCTGAAGATGAATCTCTGGAGAAAGAAAGACTCGCTACGATTTTCAAAGAGGAATCACTTGCTAACACATCGAAGCTCCTCGGAGATAAGAATGCGTTGATTGAAGAAAACGAGAACTTGATGAAGAGATTGAAGTTTTTTGAAGCTAAGACTGCTGAATCGCTTGCTGCGGGAATGAGGAAAAAACAGGAAGTACTTCGGGTCACTATTAAGAACGACATTATTTGTTTCATGGCAAATCACCTCAAAGCGCTTTTTCGTTACCTACAGTCGTACCATTGTAGCAAACATTCTATCCCTAGCAGCCGACATCGACACCGACACTGACAGGCGCAGCAGGCACAGACTAATAAATTGGGCGATGGCAGCATTGAACTAACGGTGCTCGGAAAAAAACAGCCAAGTATTCAGAACTTTTTTGAACGTTGTTGATCAGAAAGCAATAATTCAAGCAATGTGAATCTCCCTTCTACTGGCAGTAGGCCCAACGGTAACAGTGTTCGCACATAACAGACGAAACTATTTCCAAGGCTTTTTAAGGCTAGCTTAACAACCAATTTCAAGGCTCTTTTGCACAAACGGTTCTGAAAGTTACCTTTTCAAGTCCAATATTTTGCCAGATGTCATTGTTGAAACCAGTGTGTTCTTAGTTTGTAACCCGTCCTAAACAATGAGACATCATGTCCTCCCTCCCACCAATAAACAAGAAGGAAGAAGAAATAACGCACGAACAGCCAGTGGAGAAGCATTTGCGCAGCTGCCCCTTCTGGCAAAAACTGTTTGCACTGCACTGGACCTATATATGTTCGTCTGTCTCCAGTACAATCCGAGGGGAGAATCGTTCAGAGAAGAAGTGGATTGAAGAAATCAGTTTTTCCACCTGTTTTCACAAATCAGGATATATTAAAGATATCCTTGCAAATTTTCGACGATCAGCAGTTTCTAGTGACGAAAATTCATAGGCGATCGCCTTCTTCCGGCTCACTACTTCGACTCTAAACACCTTGTAATGACTGTTCGTCTGCTAGAAGTTTGAAGCGTGAATGTGGCCTCTGGTATTCGATGGGTTGGTTGCCCATTTTTCTCTCAGTAAATGATTGAATTTGCCACGCATTAGAAATCTAATTCTTGGGTTAGAGGGTCCCTGGATAATCATTTTGTGCTTCGTCTCCTGTGGTAGACCGAATTGCTATTCGTTCTCACTTCATTTCTTGTATCGGCTATGTGTTGTTTAACTCTATTCCTGACTCCTTTCTTTGTTTCGCCCACATAGACAAGGGAGTCAGGAAGAGAGTTGAACAACACATAGCCGATATAAGAAATGAAGTGAGAACGAATAGTATTGCAGTCCACCACATGGAGACGAAGCACAAAATAAATTGGGAAGGAACGAAAATGCTTCTAATCTCCAAATCAAGAAGTGATTATCGTACAAGAAGCCTTGAATCCCTGGCTATTCAACACCACAGCCAAGAGAAGGCTGTGCTGATAAATATCCAGGGACCCTCTAACCCTGGAATTAGCTGTCTAATGCATGGTGAACTCAATCACTTACTGAGAGAAAAATGGGCAACCAACCCAACGAATACCAGAGGCTACTCTCACGTTTAAATTTCTAGCAGACGAACAGTCTGCAAGGTGTCGAAGTAGTGAGTCTGAAGATGATGATAGCCTGTGAATTTTCATCACCAGGACACTGCTGATCGTCGACAATTTGCGAGACGTGTTATATATCTTTATTTGAAAAAATACGTGTATAAACTGATTTCTTCAACATTAAAATGAATTTTCATAGAAAACGGTGTGATGTTTTGAAAAATGGATTTGGCTGACAAACTATTGCCATTCATTTTTTGAAGTTTATACCTATTAATGTTACTGTTATGGCATTAACTTCATTCCAAGCAAAGTACACTCACAAAATTCAAGGGCATTTTATGACTCCAACAGAAAAAAATCCAATATTGAAGGGTTTTCATGCCTTGAATTTTCGGTTTTAAAATTTAGGGCTTTTGAGGAATTCAAGGCGTGTACGAACTCTGAACACTGCAGATAAACGTGCAGTGTCTGATCCTGAAATGAGTTGCTTAGCATTAGCAACGAAGCCGACCAGTGAAGAACGTAAACAGTTAGGCTTAGAAGACCATAAGATTACGAAAAGTACACCGTTTCTAAGGGACCCGTTTATAGAAATGCAAAAATATGCCATTTGATCGATTCGCCCATGAGGAGTGCATCAAACTTGAACCAATACGACCTTAAACTGTTATCCTGTCACAAAATATGGAACTAAATTCCTAAAGTTTCAGGCAAGTTGGTTCGAAAATTCAAACGGTTTGAGTATAGTTTTAGCATAGATAGTGCGTTTTGCTTTGTGTCGGCATTTTAATAATAGTTGTTAGCATCATGATACATTTTGTATATCGTGGTTTAATGAGTGGAAAAAAACCCTGGAAAAACTGTAGGTTTCACAAGCACGAAATTAGTGACAAGCATGGCCACAATACGAGAGCATTGCAGGCAGTGACGGCGTCAGAACTGAATTTGGTACTAGGCCCAGGGGGGGGGGCGACAGAGGGCACATCTGGAAATAGAGTGGGCCAAATATTTTTTTTCGAGGCAACCACATTAGGCACTTTTATTCCGTTTAATTCAACCTGAACGTAACCTAAGCTTCAATGCAGTATAATTTATTTGTAAAATGAGCCCCATAAACACACAAAATAAATCAGGATACACATATATTGCAAAGTTGCTAAAAATTATATATATAAATTATATATAAAAATTATATATAAAAATAAAAATAAAAGCTCTGTTTATTCATTTGATTTCAAGTTTAGCCTACAAGTTTTTATTATTATTTTATTTTTCTGGTGGTGACCTGATTGTTGGGGTTGAGGGGGTGAGGGCGAGAAATATTGGGGGGGGGGGGGCATGGCCCACCTTGGACCACCCCTGGCTCCATCACTGGTTGGAGGACTACTTATCACTAAGCTGTTGACGGACAACTCGGTGAGCAGAAATCGAACCAGCTAAAAAATGAAAAAAAGCATATAAGAATGTTTACTTCGTTGTCACGTATACCTGACATTACTATTACCCTTGCTAAACTACGATTACCATTCAGAAGTTACGACAAAAGTGTTGACTCAAATAACGGAGGTGTTTTTCAAGAAATTGTAGAATTTGTTGGAAGGTACGATCCCAGATTAACAAAAAAAAAACAACTGGAAAAATTTAACAAAAAGCTATCCAAAAGCTATTTATCAGCTGAATCCCAGAATGTGCTGCTGCATTTTATTAAGTTTTATGTGCGGCTGCATCTGTGATCCGAGAAAATATTATTGCTGAAATAAAAGCTGCTAAGTATTTTGCTGTCTGTTTAGATACTACACCAGATGAAAGCAAACAGGTCAATCAGGCTCGGACTGGTCGTAGTCCCATGGCATAAGGGCCCTTTGGTCTCCACAGTTCTAGCGCCCTTCGGTAGCTTTTTTTTGGTGAGCTTTTTTGGTGAGCCCTTTGGTGAGCTTTTTTTGGTGAGCTTTTTTGGTGAGCTTTCCTTTCAAGCACAAATCCCCTTTCTCCTCCTCCCCCCCCCCCAAAAAAAAGAATGTTATTACCCACACCATCCAAGAAAGAAGTTCATAAAAAAGTCATTCCTTGAAATAAAATGTTTGTGTTGAAGAATGCACTTCGAAGCAAAAGAATATTAAAATAAGCTGAGGCTCATGGAGCTCTTCCCTGGACAACGCTTGGAGAAACACTCTCCAGACCCTCAGACTTGAGTTCCTAGTGTCGCTTGTGCCCCTCACCATCATTTCTCTAAATGGCACAGACGCCCTTTGCTATCCAGTCCAACTCTGAAGTCAATTACCAAGATACACCCAACCCAATGGGAATGTTTCAGAATCCCATGCGTAAATGCGTGAAGCATCAGCAGATGACGGTGAAACGATTGCAAGTTTGTTAACAGCTTTCTTACACCAAAGCGTAAGCGTGAACCTTATACGAGGCCAAGGTTATGATGGCTGTTCTGCGTTGTCTAGTGACTATAAAGAAGTGCCAGGCAAGACTACTGCACCTTACCAACAAAGCTTATTATTACTTTGTTTTACTCATTGTATGAACTTGGTTGTTGTAGATTCCTATCAACAATACATATGCGCACATTTTTGTTCAGCGTTGTCACTGTCAGTCAGCTTTATAACTTTACTAGAGGAAGCCCGTGCTACTCACGGGGCCGATCATGAATTAAGTTTACAGACCCACTTTTCCTAACACACTTAAGCAAATAAGAGGTGACTTTTTGGATCCTACTGAGCGAACTGAGAAGGAAGTAGTTTTTAACAGGAAGTACTAACAGTAAAAAGGAAGTACTTTTAACGGATCGTTGCACTGTCACTGAACTGCTACGTAATAGCCGACCCAAAATTCCAGCGATTTTCTGCAAACTAAGGGAGGAAAAAACTATTGCATTGGCGAAGCTACAGTGGAAACCGAAACGATATAGATTTAAAAAATAATTATTTGAAAAGTAGGCAAGCCTACACTGCTAAAGTAAATGAACTAGCACACGCTGAGGAAAGGAAAGTTTTGGAGCAAGGGAATCTTGCAGCGCTATTTAACTTTGTAAAGCGTAAAACTTCCAATTATCGTCCCATACCACCTTTAAAGGTTAACGGCGTGCTCCAAACAGATGAGTTGGCTAAGGCTAATGCTTTGGTTAATACATTTTCTTCTAATTTTACAACTGACAATAATGTGATACCACCACTAACCGACACACGTGTGATAGATCAGAGCTTAGATATCGCATTTGGGCCATCTGATGTGTTGGAAATTCTTAAGAGCCTAAAACCTAGTAAATCTATAGGACCTGATGGCTTCTCAGCATCATTTTTTAAAGAGGTGGCACGAGAAATTTCATTACCTTTATCTATTATTTTTAATTTATCATTCACTACTGGTACTTTGCCTGAACCTTGGAAGACTGCGCGGGTGGTGCCAATATACAAAAAGGGTAGTGCTTCCGATCCGTCAAATTACAGGCCTATATCACTAACATGTGTAGCATGCAAAGTAATGGAACGTATTATAAGAAATAATATGGTCAAATTTATGGAACATCATTCCGTTATACTCAATGACCAATTTGGTTTTGTCCCTAATCGTTCAACAACCCTGCAATTGCTTTCTGCACTGGAGGATTGGACATCTAATGCTGATAGAGGGATTCCTACAGATGTTGTTTTCGTTGATTTTGCAAAAGCTTTCGATTCGGTTGTTCATTCTAAATTAATAGCCAAACTTAAATATACTGGTTTTTCTGGCACTCTAATTACTTGGATTGAAGATTTTCTCCATAATCGTTCACACAAAGTTGTTGTTGGTCAGTCAGCATCGCGTTCTGTTATGGTTGGGAGTGGTGTACCACAAGGATCGATTCTAGGACCAACTCTGTTTGTCACATATATTTACGATCTGACCAGTACATCTTCATGTCCTTTACTTAAGTATGCTGATGATGTGGAAACTTATGGTAAAGCCGATACAGCACTTGAACATGAAAAATTAAATAATGTAATTGAAAATATTGGCAGCTGGTCATTAGCATGGCAACTACCAATTGCTGCAGACAAATGTCATGTTCTCCATATAGGAAAAAAAATCACTTTTTCCCTTACTCGTTATTAGATTCTAACATTGAATCAAGATCACAGGTTAAAAACCTGGGTGTTTGGCTTACTAATGATTTAAAGTTTTCTACCCACATACAATCTATTATTAAAACTGCAAATCAACGTTCAGCAATGATCAGACGTTGTTTTACTTCAGGAGATTTAAGAACCCTCATATGGGCATACAAGGTGTATGTCCATCGAATTCTAGAATACGCTAGTCCAGTGTGGTCGCCTTTTTTATTGAAGGACATAAAAGCAATTGAGCGAGTGCAACGTAGATGTACAAAATCAATTGGTAGGCTTCACTCACTTAACTATCAGGAACGTTTGAAAACCTCGGGACTTGAGACGCTTGAATCAAGACGTCTTAAGGCTGATTTAATTTTAACGTATTGTATCATTAATGGAATTTTTGATGTTGATGATTCAAAGTTTTTTGAACTACGAGGCACATGCAAAACCAGGGGACATCGATCGAAATTAACTGTAAGGAGGGTTAACTCAGATTGTCGTAAATTTTTCTTTTCCAATCGTGTGGTGGGGCCTTGGAATAGCCTACCCGATGAGTTTATGAATGTACAGAATGCAGACTGTTTTAGGAGCAAGCTCCGGAATTTTAGTTTGGCAGGATTCTTACGTTGTTTTAAGTGGTGAGGCGTATAGCACATAGCCGAGAATAGTATTTTATTAAGTATAGGATTAGCATTGTTTTTTTATGTATAAAACTTCGACATATAGTAATTTACTATGCAACTTTACTGTCAACATGAAAAATGTATTTTTAACTTTGTAAGTAGAATATTTTAATTTGGGAAAGGTTTTAGTGGCAATTGCCCTTCCTCTGCCCGTTCGTTATGAACAAATTCATTATTATTATTATTATTAAACATTTACGAACAGTTCCCCCCCCCCCTACCACCCACCTTGGACACTGGCTAACAAACGCCGATTTTTGTCGGCCTCACTCACTCAATCAGCGCATCCAGTGGCTGAAAATCACAGGATGCACTGTTTAAAAACCATAGAAACAACTAAGATTTGTTGAATTTAGTACAAATTTGCTACAAACTAAATAATCTATACTAAGTGTGTGACACCTTTCCATACTTAATGTCACATTGTATTTTCAATGTGGCATTGATTTCATTTCTTACTTTACAGCTATGACTGGGTCATGTTTTTATCTTTGCTTGGACCTGCGTCTGAGTTGTGGGCAGTTTCGGCTTTGGTTTCTGCTTCTGAGAGCATGATGTCGCCTGAGCAATTAAAAAAGTTGTTTTCGTCCTCGTTTTGTTTGAGGCACCTTTCAAGTTCTTCTACCTTTTTGTTTAAACGTTCATTTTCTAATTGTCTTTCTTCCCTTTTTTTTTAGCTGTTTTTCTTCTTTTTCTTTTATCTGTTTTTCGAAATCTTAGACTTTCTTTGTGAGTTTTGCGTTTTGTGCCCTTTTCAATTTCAGCTGATATTGCAGGGGGGGGGGCTTGTTCATCTATTGCAAAGCAAATAAAAGAGTTGGATTTTTGGATCCTATTGAACGTACTGAAAAGGACGAAATTGAAAACACAAACAGCAACATTTGCCTTTTGCAGTTTTTCATTTTCCACGCGGAAATTTTGGATTTGCAGCCGCAGCGCGTTGACCAACTTACCTGAAGCACAATAATGCAATATGAAAGTATAAAAAGTGCAAACCTACAGGAACGGTACTAGAATGTTTGTTGTCCGCCATTCTTCAACTTGTCCTGCCATTGCCTAACTAGATTACGCCAGGCCTCGCCATAGTCATTAAACGTGGGACACTTTTTCTGTCACCTAAGGTTCGCCATCTACCGACAGAAAGCGGCACTTTTGGCAGCCATGTTGCTGGCTTGTGGCGAAGGCGTAGACACAGATTAAAGAACTCTCCCTCTAAGCAGGGAGTTCTTTAATCTGTGGGCGGAGAAAGACCCGCCATTTTCGCTTGTTGCGATCAGCGTTGTCAACGTGATTAGAACGTTCCATGCACGTAATCTCGTTAGGCAATGGATCGGCTCTGATATCAAGATTTTATACATTTGTGAAGGGTCGGATTGAGCAGCCTTGGGCCTGGATGGCTACCACTGGGTTGGGGCCCCATATATTCAGCCAGGGGGTCTGGGGGAGCGATGTAAGCTCCCCCAACAGGGTCCGGGGCAGACCCCCGGAAGCTGACGCATTTCAACAGCTATCATTGCCATATCTGGTCAGTAGATGAAACCTTTTTGCCGGATGTTTATTATTGATTTGCATATGTTTATACCGATCTTCCTTGGATTTGCAGCTTATTTTTTGGGTGGACAGATTCGATAACAAGACTATTTCCCGTCGAACCCCCTCTCCCCCCCCCCCCCTCCCCAATACACTCACACACAAATAGTGGTAATGTGACGTCAACACTCCAGGTACCATTTTTCCAGAAACAGAAATTACAAATGTAACTTAAAAAATTTTTTTCGACTAATTTTGGGTTCTTTTCATCTGATCGTTTTTTTAACCAAACGATGTACACAACATCTTTATTAAACACAGAGGAAATAATTCGGCAGCCAGCAGAAAAACCCAAAAGAATAGTCTGCACACAAAAAAAAATTGTGTGCCGAGATGTTCTACAATATGTCCGTAGTCCAAAACATAATGATGCCACCTTGGCACCCTAGGGGAATTCAAGATGGCATCCAAAAATGTTTACGAAAAACGGTTTTTTGCCTTTAGCGTCTAAACCGTTCAATCGCTTGAAAATTAACAGGTTACCAATTATATTTCGGATAAAATTTCCGTCAAAAAAGATTCTACTCATATTTTTGGTAAAATTAATCCTTCTTGCCGAAATTCGTTATTTAAGTTATGCTAGGCCGTTAACGCACGTTACATTTACAATTCCTGACTTTCAACAACTGCAGTACCCGTTCTAATTCGGATAAATGGAGTGATTAGGCTTATGAGAGATGAAGATGCATATTTTACAACAAAGGTAAATTAAAGTAATTTATATTAATTAGGAGCTAAGCTATGGCAGTTTACATAGGTTGTAGCACTGTGCTTTTCACTCCATTTTACCACACGTTCCATCTTTAAACTGCTGCACCACCCGTTCTAATTCTGATAAAAGGATGTGATTAGGCTTATATGAAAGATGAAGATATATATTTTCCAACAAGGGTAAATTAAAGTAATTTATATTAATTAAGAGCTAAGCTATGGCAGTTTACCTACGTTGTAGCGCTGTGCTTTTCACTCTAATTTACCACAAGTTCCATGTTTAAACTGTTGCACTACCCGTTCTATTGCGGATAAATGAACTTGGTTAGGCTTAGACGAAAGATGAAGATGTGTATTTTCCAACAAGGGCAATTAAAACAATTTATATTAATTAGAAGCTAAGCTACGGCAGTTTAAAGATGGAACTTGTGGTAAAATAGTGCAAAATGCACTGCGTTACACTGTAGAAAAACTAACGTAGCTTAGCTCTAATTGATATAAATAATTGGAATTACTTTGTTGGAATTCGTCTAAGCCTAATCACCTCCATTAATCCGAATTAGACCAGTGTTGCAGCAGTTTAAAGATGGAACATTTGGTAAAATAGAGCGAAAAGCACAGTTCTGTTAACGTATGTAAACTGCCGTAGCTTACGTCCTAATTAATATAAATCGCTTTAATAACCCTTGTTGGAAAATATACATCTTCATCTTTCATCTAAGATTAATCACGCCCATTTATCTGAATTGGAACGGGTACTGCAGCTGTATAAAGTCAGGAATTGTATATGTAACATGCGTTAACGGTCTAAAATAACTTTATTCAGATATTTCTGTAAGAAGGATTAATTTTACGAAAAATATGAGTAGAACCTTTTTGAAGAAAATTTTATACTAAACATAATTGGTAACCGGTTTATTTTCAATTGGATGAACGGTGTAGACGCTAGAAGCATAAAACCGATTTATTGTCGCCGTTTTGGATGCCATCTGGAATTCCCCAAGGATGGCATCGTTATGTTTTGGAGTAGGGACGTATTGTAGAACATCTCTGCGCAAAAACTTTTGTGCATACAGTTTTTTTTAGGTTAGGACAAAAATCAGCATTTGGCAACTGGACTAAAAAGCATCCTTGTCCCTAATAAATTGGATCCAAGAAAGATGCAAATTATGCTTTACAAAAATTACCTTTGTATGTTAAGTTGTTAATAAAAATGTACATATAGATATATTGCAGAATACCCGTCTAAAGATTTGGCCTCTTCAACATTGTATGTTTGTTTCCTAATTATGGCTGCAGGTAAAAAAAAAAAAAATTGCTGAGCACCTTCATTAAATCGTTCAGTTAACTGCTTGAATTGCTTTTTAATATAGCACTGCCTCGCCTTTTACGTAATTTATTTGTTTTAGTATTGACAGTGGCAGCACTGAAACTACTGCCAGTTTTTGAGCCCCGACTATTTAACCGCGTAACCCTACCTGCGTTAAGTTTTTGAATTATCAGTTAAATAAAGAAAAATAAGATTTCCGCAAAATTTCATTAGTTTTCTGAAAAGAAATTATTTCAAAAAGTGAAATGTTCTTTGCAATCTACTAAGCCACGAATAGACTGATTATTATCAAGAATTTATGTTATTATGAATTGTAGTTACTGAAAAAAAAAACGTAGGCTCAAGTGCATTTCATTTTGTGGTCGTTGTGGCATAGCGGTGGTAGCGTTTGGCTTGGCTGCCGGAAGTAGCTGGTCTGATCGACAACTGAAAATTGTGTCTGTATCCTGGGCATATTAGGAGTAAGCAATTACCAGGATATTCAGCAATTGGGAGATTTATTCTGGCCTATTCTGTACGTACCATCATTGGGGATTTCATGGGTCGAATCCTTCCCCTTAGTACACCAAAATTATGTAAGAGTTGTTTTGTTAGCCTTACCCTTCAATTGGCACATAACGTGTGGGTTCATTTTGTAAAAGTGCCGACAAGGAATTTCAATTTCTGTAGGCCAACTACCGTGATTTATTTTGACTGTACAGTTTACATAGCTTAATATATTTGACTTTTCCAGCTTTTTTGCCAGCACCAGCGCTTAACAAAACTCTTTTTCAAGTTTTCTTAGCGCGGTTCCGTCCAGGTTTAGGCATGTATTTGACATGATATTCACGATGCCTACCACACAACTAATGAGTAGACATAGAGGGATAGATTCTCAAGCTCAAGGCAGGCCCGTAGAGAGAAATGGTGGGGCCGGGGACAAAATTCTCGGCCAGGGGCCCTCCGCTAACCCCTTTTTCTTTCACTTTCTGGGACCCGGGATGGGACGGACCCCCCCACTTTTGGGCAAAAGTGCCAGGGCTCGGAACAAAATTTACCCCATGTCAACGGGACCTGTCAACAGGCCTGACTCAAGTTACAACAAATAGGAAGCATCTCCTTCTGTGTTTCACCTGCTTGATCTGATTAGAAGCGTGTAATTTCACCAACATTCAAAGCAATAATAAGCCGTATGGTAAGAGAGCCAGAAGTGCGCAGGGCAACTGGGAAGGATGGGGAAAATAAGCACGTTTCTCTTTTCTTTCTCTTCCTCTATTCCCAGAAAGCACGAAGAAAGTGTACGTTAAAGGCCTAGTAACAACCTGAACTGAAAACGAAAATTATGCAAGGTAGAAGGGCCCGGATGGTCTGGGGCCCGGGTGGCAATCGCCACCCGGCCACCCAGGCCAGTCCGAACCTGCATTTGTGTGAGTTGGGTTGGGCTTCTAGCTTTACAGCTTATTAGAAACGTGCGAAATATTTCATCACAGTGTGTGCACGCTACATTTGTTTTTTTAACTGATAGTATCTCTAGTCCCGGTTGGTCCGTAACTGTTTTAAGCCTATCTTGGATGCGTTGCCAGGACTGCAGCTCTGTGAATATGGATCCCGGTAAACCCTAAATGATAGTTTTAAGGAATATTTGGATTAGTTTAGAGTTGATTAGGATTGGTTAGATTAAGATATGTATCGTGTGATTAGGCAGGTTACGTTCACTTTAACTAGATCAATTCAATGCCTAGTTTTCAATTGATTCACCGGGTCCAGCGTCTATCAAACCTGGATCCCGTCACCGGGACCAGAGACACAGCCAAGTTCGAATGAGAGAGTAGTATACAATTCTTTCACAGTAACCGTGAAAGAATATAGGTCTAATGATTTGTCAAGCTGGTGTTAATTTTGCCATGTGGGTACTAGTTCGGGTCCTATCAATATCACATGGATAAGTACGTAGTTTCCTTTAAATCAACTTTAGAATATGGTATGGTGGTGGTCGGGGCCTAAAGTAGCCCCCACCTCAAAAGTAAGCAATATTGCCTGCTTATCTTCCCCTCCCCTCCCCCACACACACAAAATCGGACTGAAATGAAGCCAGCCTATCAACAAGGCTATGACTCCCGGAGAGGGATGGGGCAACTGCCATCCCAAAAATGTAGGCAATTTTTTATTCCTCCACCATCAACACCAATGGACCAACGCTGTTGATTACTGGAAGTAAATTATAAAAAATAAACCAGTAAACATCCTAATTCATAACTGAAAACTCGAAAATGTTAAACTGGAATATTTTACAAACAACTTTCCTGCTGTAGGCCTCTTGTATTTTGTGTAATTTATTGATTTTACCTACAGTACTTTATGCAGTAAATTACGCGAGGTCAGTCAGACAAAATGCAGCTTAATGTAAAGACTTGTACTAGTTTTTTTTCCATATAAAAGTAATAAAATAGCCCTAAAAAGAATAAATAAATATGCCTGTTGCTTGTTCATCCTGAAAAAAAATGTTTATGACCACCCCTCCCCCGAGAGGGTCCAAAAA
>JAHWFP010205120.1:85735-140202 GCA_023313725.1 Lithobius niger | reverse complement strand
CCCAAGTAATCAGTGTGCACTCTGTTCATTGTACAGTGTTGATTGCAGCGAGTGTTATACATTTTTACATTTAAAAAATACTGGAATCAAATTTTAATGTTGTATCTAGTTTGTGTTACATGTAGAAATTTATAACTTCGCTAGTATAAAAAAATGTAAAGGATTTAAAAAAAAAATTCGTCAGAACTCCAAACAAGAGGCAAATGTTAACAACGTGAAGTTTGTTGCTTAATAGTTGCTTAGGAGTTTTGGTTTCGGCACCGAAACAGGCAAATTTTCGGTTTGGGCCATGGAAGTTATAACTGTTTTGGTTTCGGCCGAAACTCAATAACTGGTTTTGGCTGAAGCCTACGCTGCAGTTTTGGTAGAGCTTTAACCACTTCCGTTTCCGGTAGTGGTTGATTTCCGCATAGACTGACTAGGCAGTTGCCAGGTGTGCCGACTGTCAACCTCCAGGGGATGCCGTCACAGATCCTACTGCTTTCATCTGCTATATCCATGCCAATCAATGTAAAATAAAATTGTGTTTTTCAGTCCAAATTTAATCATACTGACGATGGCTTTGTTACACTAGAGGGAATTTATGCTTTCCTTTCTCTTTGTTGTAGTGGCAAATTACACCCACGTTCGTCTTTTGGAACATTACAGTTGATGGATGCTGCTGATAACGGTCTTTAAAGAGTCTCACCTATATGCGTGCAGTAACCAGCGTCCATAGTGTCATTAAATCCACCCATTTGGCGGAGTTGACTGAACAGCACTTCGATGTCATCACCTGACATGCTACGTGTAAAAACAGAATAGAAGCCAGTACGTAGCAAATGCCGAATCGTGAAACCAGCAGATTTCGTCGTTAGTATAGTGCGCTGTATGTTTCATCAGTGAAACCCTCATTTAGTCGGTAACAGCTGTTTTGCTTCAACGTATTGAGTGAAGTCGTTTTCTAGCAATACTAGTCTTTTGTTGTTCAATTCTCAGAAAGGTGCCTTATCAGTATTACGGGAATGGTAAGTCTGACTCCTGTTGCACACATCTAGAAGTTCAAACCATTTTTGGAATGTTTTCAAAAACACTATAGTTTCTTCAAACCCTTTCTTGTCATCAATGTGTGGAGTGATTGTGCTGAAGGCCTCTAGTGCTGCGGTAACAGATACTGAAAACACCTGAATAGCGCGACCAACGTTCATCTTTTCAATGTTGTTGGGTAAAGCACGTTTCTACTCAAACAACGGATTGGTTTCGTCAAGTCGGAATTGCTACTCTGGTAACGGTAAAGTTGCTTCAAATGTTCAAGAGAAACAATTTGGTCATTTATTGCCGAATTCCTAGAAAAAAACTGGCTTCACACGTTCTTTATTATGTGACTTGAGTTATACGCCAAAAAAATCTTCCTGGCTTAGCTACTCCTTGGCTTAGCTCTGAAAACATTGCAGAATTGAAAGACAAATTGTCTATGACAATTCTCTGAACAAAGAATCCTGCCTTCTCTACAGCTTCCATTACTTGAACAGTTAATTTATATAGCTGAGTGCCTGTTAAGTTACAGGTGAAGAAGAAAGCTACTGGCGTCATATACGGCATGGATGAGCCGCGAAAGAGAAAACATAGCATTTTGTCAGCAAGTTTTTCCTGCACACTAAGATTTTCGGGACTGACATTATTTTGTCCTTAAAAACATGTCCAATGACTGTCATACAACAGTTTTGCTTTGATGGACATCTCTTCAATGATGAGTAATTCCATCTTTTCCTCCTCTCTTTGGTTTGGGTGGGTGGATGCCTCGTGCGTCGTCTATTTCTATTTCTATTCCGTAATTCAATGGCCAACCGTGTTGATTACCACAGTTTCTCCACTTGGATAACATATGTAGCTTTTTGAAGTAGTAGGATGTGGGACTAAAACATATTTAAACTGTCGCAGCAATCGATAGGCCTTGACGGAGCACTTCTGCAAAAGGGCACAGAACTTCAAAAGTATTTTATTAATATCAACCATTTTGTTTCCGTACGCGTTTACTTGTTCTACATGAAAGGACGCTTGCACAGAGGTACGCTGATCTTTTAGTTTTAAAACCTTCTCGAATTGTTTATGGACACAATCTTGTTGCTTTGCTTGTTTTAAATGTTTTTTTTAAAACAGATTCACACTGGATTAAAGTTTTGCAACTTGTTTTCTAAGCCGTGACTTGTTCTTCGAATGTCTTGACTCGTTTGCTTGTTTGTTTATTTTTATTGTTCATAAATGATCTACCTCAGTATTTTTCATCTGAATGGTCCCTGCTTGCTGACGACTGAAATACACAGTAGATTTTGGGAGAGGCAGACAATGTGGCACTACAATTAGAAGTTTGAACAGGAAAAATTACGCTTACGCCATTTAGGAAGTTCAGACTTCTGTACTGCGAATTTTCGGTAGGATTCGCTACAGTTTTTCATTTAAGTCTTCTGGCTTTATCATGCACTGAGTGGTTAGCACACTACCATAACATCACAAAGATTTGAAAAACCGTAAAATCTTTGGGATGTTACGGTAGTGTGTTAACCATCTAGTGCCTGGTGAAGGCGGAAGACTTGGTTGAAACTATAGTGAATCCTGCCAAAAATTAGCAGTGCAGAAGTCTGAACTTCCTAGTCGGTGAAAGCGTTATTTTTCTTGCTAAAAATTCGTAAGTCAAGCCAATGAGCCTGTCGGTATTCCGAACTCCAATTAGACAGAAATTGGATGATGAAGTGGTGTGAAAGGTGGGATATGTACTTAAACCCCTCCGAGGCTAAAGTGACGAGGATGGCAGGTAAGAATGATAAAAAATTGGTGCACGAGATTACAAGGTTGGTCAAGAGGTTATCAAATGTGTGAAAGAAATGTTATATACAGAGTGGGGCAGAAAGGAAGGGCCACTCTTGCCATTCAAAGATGGTTAATGTTAGGATAATGAAACTTTGCATGATATGTAGGCGAACGGGGGGGGGGGGCAACTAACCATGTGTCGATCACTGGCCTTGACACACATTTTCAAGATCATTGTGATGCTAACTTTTTAACCATGCTTCGTAGAACCCTAGTGTAAATTAGAAACTTGTAGACATTGGCAAGGCGTGGCCATTTCAAAAAGCGGAACGAAATTCGATACGTTAGTTTAGGAATTACGGAAATTGCAAGCATCATTCTGTTGTGCTGACCGAGTGGCTTTCCTGCCTAACAGTTCCGCCAGAGTCTTTCGTACACCACGCATTGTTATTGGTAGGTAATGGTGTTGGCGGCATACGCAATGGTATATTTTAGCAACCGTTATTAGCTCTGAAACAAAATCAGAAATGTTAACATGAGGATTGGACAACTTTAGGTTTATTTTCTAGATGGACTAAATTATGCCAACTTGTATAATATGCTGTAGTTTGCAGTACCAATTTGTCTATACGTCTAATGTAACAGATTGTGTCGAGTCATCAGTATGTCACTTGCTGTTTGTTTCCAAGCAGGCTTCACGTACTTTGAGGACCACTGGACTTTATTTCACATTCACTGTTTGGCAGGAAAGCCACTCGGTCAGCATAAGAGACTGATGCTTGCAATTTCCGTAATTCCTAAACTAACGTATCGAATTTCGTTCCACTTTTTGCAATGGCCATGCCTTGACACTGATTACAAGTTTCTAATTTACACTAGGGTGTTACGAAGCATGGTTTAGAAGTTAGCATCACGATGACCTTGAATATGCGACAAGGTCAGTGATCGACACATGGCCTCCCGTTCGCCTATATATCATGCAAAGTTTCATTATCCTAACATTAACCATCTTTGATTAGCAAGGGTAGCCCATTTTCAAGGCTTTTTATGGCTAACTAACAACCAATTTCAAGGCTCTTTGCACAAACGGTTCTGAAAGTTACCTTTTCAAGTCCAGTATTTTGCCAGATGTCATTGTTGGAACCATTGTGTTCTTAGTTTGTAACCCGTCCTAAACAATGAGACATGTCCTCTCTCCAACCACTAAACAAGAAGGAAGAAAAAATAACGCACCAACAGCCAGTGAAGAAGCCTTTGCGCAGCTGCCCCTTGTGGCTAGACCTGTTTGCACTGCACTGCACCTATGTTCGTCTGTCTCCAGTACAATCCGAGGGGAGAATTGTTCGGAGAAGAAATAGATTGAATAAATCACAGTTTTTCCGCTTATTTTTGCAGCGGATATATTAAAGATATCCTTGCAAATTTTCGATGATCAGCAGTTCCTAGTGATGAAAATTCATAGGCGATCGCCTTCTTTCGGCTCACTACTTCGACTCTAAACACCTTGTAATGACTGTTCGTCCGCTAGAGATTTGAAGCATGAATGTGGCCTCTGGTATTCGATGGGTTGGTTGCCTATTTTTCTCTCAGTAAGTGATTGAATTTGCCACGCATTAGAAAGCTAATTCTTGGGTTAAAGGGTCCCTGGATATTCATCAGCAGAGACTTCTCTCGGCTGTGGTGTTGAATAGCCAGGCATTCAAAGGCTTCTTAGATGATAATCACTTCTTGAACAGGCGATAATAAGCGTTTTTGTTCTTTCCCAATTTATTTTGTGCTTCGTCTCCTGTGGTAGACTGAATTGCTATTCGTTCTCACTTCATTTCTTGTATCGGCTATGTATTGTTTAACTCTATTCCTGACTTCTTTCTTTGTTTCGCCCACATAGACATTAAGGGAGTCAGGAAGAGAGTTGAACAACACATAGGCGATATAAGAAATGAAGTGAGAACGAATAGTATTGCAGTCCACCACATGGAGACGAAGCACAAAATAAATTGGGAAGGGACAAAAACGCTTCTAATCGCCAATTGAATCCCTGGTAATTCAACACCACAGCCGAGAGAAAGCTGTGCTGATGAATATCCAGGGACCCTCTAACCCTGGAATTAGCTGTCTAATGCATGGTGAACTCAATCACTTACTGAGAGAAAAATGGAAACCAACCCAACGAATACCAGAGGCTACTCTCACGTTCAGATTTCTAGCAGACGAACAGTCTGCAAGGTGTCGAAGTAGTGAGTCTGAAGATGATGATAACCTGTGAATTTTTCATCACCAGGACACTGCTGATCGTCGAAAATTTGCGAAATGTGTTATACAGGGTGGGGCGGAAAGGAAGGGCCACCCTTGCGAATCAAAGATGGTTAATGTTAGGATAATGAAACTTTGCATGATATGTAGGCGAACGGGGGGGGGGGGCAACTAACCATGTGTCGATCACTGACCTTGACGCCTATTTTCAAGGTCATCGTGATGCTAACTTTTAAACCATGATTCGTAGAACCCTAGTGTAAATTAGAAACTTGTAGACATTGGCGAGGCGTGGTCATTGCAAAAAACGGAACGAAATTCGGTACGCTAGTTTAGGAATTACGGAAATTGCAAGAATCATTCTCTTGTGCTGACCGAGTGGCTTTCTTGCGAAACAGTGAGTGTGAAATAAAGTCAGTGGTCCTCAAAGTACGTGAAGCCTGCTTGGAAACAAACAGCAAGTGACATACTGATGACTCGACACAATCTGCTACATTACACGTACAGACAAATTGTTGCAGCAAACTACAGCATATTATGCAAGTTGGCATAATTTAGGCCATCTAGATAATAACCCTAAAGTTGTCCAACCCTCATGTTACCATTTCTGATTTTGTTTCAGATCACGGTTACTGAATTATGCCATTGAGTATGCCGCCAACACCATTACCTACCAATAACAATGCGTGGTGTACGAAAGACCCTGACAGAACTGTTTGGCAGGAAAGCTACTCGGTCAGCACAAGAGAATGATGTTTGCAATTTCCGTAATTCCTAAACTAACGTACCAAATTTCGTTCCGCTTTTTGCAATGGCAATGCATACACTGACTACAATTCTCTAATATGCACTAGGGTTCTACGAAGCATGGTTAAAAAGTTAGCATCACGATGACCTGGAAAATATGCGTCAAGGCCAGTGATCGACACTTGGTTAGTAGGCCCAGTTCGCCTACATATCATGCAAAGTTTCATTATCCTAACATTAACCATCTTTGATTGGCAAGGGTGGCCCTTCCTTTCTGCCCCACCCTGTATATCTTTATTTGACAAAATACGTGTAAAAACTGATTTCTTCAACGTTCAAATGAATTTTCATAGAAAACGGTGTGACGTTTTGAAAAATGGATTTGGTTGACAAACTGTTGCCATTCATTTTTTGAAGTTTATACCTATTAATGTTACTGTTATGGCATTAACTTCATTCCAAGCAAAGTACACTCACAAAATTCAAGGGCATCTTATGGCTCCAACGGAAAAAAATCCAATATTGAAGGTTTTTCATGCCTTGAATTTTCGGTTTTCAAATTTAAGGCTTTTGAGGAATTCAAGGTGTGTACGAACCCTGAACACTGCAGATAAACATGCAGTGTCTGATAATGAAATGAGTTGCTTAGCATTAGCAACGAAGCCGACCAGTGAAGAACGTAAACAGTTAGGCTTAGAAGACCATAAGATTACGAAAAGTACACCGTTTCTAAGGGACCCGGTTATAGAAATGTAAAAATATGCCATTTGATCGATTTGCCTATGAGGAGTGCATCAAACTTGGACCAATACGACCTTAAACTGTTATCCTGTCACAAAATGTGGAACTAAATTCCTAAAGTTTCAGGCAAGTTGGTTCGAAAATTCAAACGGTTTGAGTATAGTTTTAGCATAGATAGTGCGTTTTGCTTTGTGTCGGCATTTTAATAATAGCCGTTGGCATCATGATACATTTTGTATAGCGTGGTTTAATGAGTGGAAAAAAGCCCTGGAAAAAACTGTAGGATTCACAAGCACGAAATTAGTGACAAGCATGGCCACTATACGAGAGCGTTGCAGGCAGTGACGGCGTCAGAACAGAATTTTTTTTTTTTGGGGGGGGGGGGGGGGCGACAGGGGGCACATCTGAAATAAATATTTTTTTTCAAGGCAACCACATTAGGCACTTTTATTCCGTTTAATTCAACCTGAACGTAACCTAAGCTTCAATGCAGTATAATTTATTTGTAAAACGAGCCCCATAAACACACAAAATAAATCAGGATACACATATATTGCAAAGTTGCTAAAATATATATATATACTATACGAATACAAAAATAAGAATAAAAGCTCTGTTTATTCATTTGATTTCAAGTTTAGCTTACAAGTTTTTATTATTATTTTATTTTCTGGTAGTGACCTGAATGTTGGGGTTTGGGGGGGGGGGATATTGGGGGGTCATGGCCCACCCCTGGCGCCGTAGTTTATGAAGAGCTGGAAAACGTGGTCACTGATTCCTACCACTAATCTCTACCACCTCCAGTATGAATTCGACTATGTGTCTTCAAAGTAAAGTAAAGTAATTTATTACACGTACAACGAGGTACAAAAACACTGCATTATGCAGTGTTGGGGCCTAAAACAAATCAAAACAATTAAAAAAAAAAAAGGCAAAACAAAATCTACAAAGTGAAATTGCGGCACCACAACACCGATCGCATTATAATGGCTTCTCTCCAGAATGAATTCGATGGTTTAGCACCAGCTGTTTGTTAGCTTCGTGTAAAAGTAGCCTTACAGAAGTCACAGTAGTCATTTCCTCTTTGTGAAAATGCAGCATTACACACTTCGCATCAAGACGGTTTCTCTCCAGAATGAATTCAGCACTTGCACAATATGCCAAAAAAAAACTTCATTGTAGAAAAGAAGCATCACAACACAATTCAACTCGCATTAATTCGATTTCACTCCATAATGAATACGACAGTCTTATCAAAGGGCCATTTCCGGAAAATGCAGCACTACACATTCACATAAAAACGGCTTCTCTCCAGAATGAATTCGGCAGTGCTTCAAAAAATTCCCCAAAGAAAAAGCAGCACAATTCAACTCGCATTCAACCAGCATCACTCCAGAATCAAAACATCATCTCTCCAGAAAGAACGATAACGCAGCATCTAGCAAGTACATCATCGCGTAAATGCAGCAAAATAGCAGTCGCACAAAACGGCGTCAAAACACTACGAATTTGAATGTGCCGCTTCTCTCCAGAATGAAAAAAAAAATCAGTGGCACATAAAAAAGGAAAATACGTTAACACATACGGGAAGAAGAGTTCAAATTGGAACAGCCTGGCGCAGAACAACATTTGCTTGTACCCGCTTGTGTAATTCGTCGAGCAAATCGGTTCCTCTCCTGGTCTCGCACTACTTCCAAATTCCACCAAGGCATCATGAATTTGGGAGCCGAACTCAGTGCACCAGCCGTTGGTGCCACCAAAAATACTCCCGATAAGGCAATTATGTCCCGATCTGAGCTGTTGCCACAACCTAACTTTATTCCAGATGGTGATCAACGGAAAAGTAAGTTGGCCAACTTCAAAACAAGCGTCATGATTACTTGCAAACTTAGACCATCCGAGGGCCCTCTTGATGCTGAGATGATACGGGCGAGCTGTTTCATCCCAGAGTGCCCTGGAGGTTTTGGAGCAGAACTCAATTCCGTAAAGGTGAAGAGCACAACATTTCATGACAGGCCACAGGTCAAATTCCGTCATAACATTTCTAAACATTATGTAAATAGCATTGCTCTGTCTAGCCAAGTTTACACGAAGCTTTCTAAGCTGGTCGTCCCAGGTGAGATTGTGAGTGAATACGATGCCGAGGTACACAATCTGCTCAACCCACTGAATGGTATTCCCGGCAATTAGAATAGTAGCTAAGTTACTGCACGGGAGTCGATTCTTGCAGAAACAGATGCACTTTGTATTACTCAGGTTGCATGAGAGGTCAACCCGATTAAGGCAAATGACGAGAGAATCAACAACCTTGTGTAGGCCACCGTGGCTAAGGCTCAACCAGATAATATCGTCAGCGTAAGCAACAAAACAGATTGTATGATTGTCGATTCGCCAGGCATCAATGTTGTCTTCAGCAGATTTCATAACATCATCGAGCACTGCCGTAAAACATCTACAGACTGTCGGAATTGCGGTGTAACGAAAAAACTGTAAAGTGGGAGAGCTGTAAAATACTAAGAGTCAAAACTTTAGGTTTAGGGGAAATGTATAGGCTTAAAGGGCCTAGCAAGTTTCGTGCCTAATAAAGGCCTAATAGCAAAAAATACCCCCTAACCAGGGAAACAGGTGGGTGGCTGGCCGAAGGCTAACTGATTTTTCATTACTGTATGTTTTATTTTATACGATTTGATTACCCCTGATAACCACGAAATATCAAAGTATTATGGGGAATGAAAAGTTCGAGAATCTTCTAGATAACAGAACCGGAAATGAAATAAAAAGGCATAGATATGCCCACATATGGAAGATTAAGCAGTACTTAAGATTGGCCATAGGCCCCAACAAACATGAAAGTACACAAGATTTGCAACACGGTGAAGCCGGCATCTGCAGATGCTGACACATTGATAGTTACAAGTGCAGTGGAACTGTCAAACTGCAACTCGAATGTTATAGTTGTTGGAGAAGACGTGCACTTACTTTTTGCTTCTGAAAGCGGAAAGATTCTCAAGCTTCAGGTAGCACTTGCCGGAATGTGTCCCTGGCTCTCGTTTCTCCATGCTGCTACTGGGTGTGATACGACCTCAGCTCCTGATCGACAAGGAAAAATGAAGGCTTTCAAGTTGTTTAATAAATCTGATAAACTGAGGAACTCGGTTATGGTATTCAGCAAAAGTGATGCATCGAAGGACGCTATAACCATTGCAGGTGAAACCTTCTTGATGGCTCTGTATGGCGCACATAACAGTGATCATTGAACAAGCTCCAGTACTTCAACCAACAACTATGGCAAGGAAACGAACTACTTGGAAGTGACTGGAGTTGGAAGAACTACCATGGTTGCTTGATCCTTGTACTCTTCTGGCGCCAGCACCCGATTCATTGCTGAATGTGGTATCGTGCAACTACAAGACTGGTTGTGAACTTATTGTCGCAGGGCAGGGCTTCACTGTTTTAAACTTTATGGCCAATGCCAAGGAACAGAATGTGCTAATGTGAAACCAGTGCTGCTGGATAATGAAGGAGACGAGGATGGGAACATTGAGAAAAGTAGCTACCAAGTTAACTTAGAGAACACTACACATGGAAATGAAAATTGTAACAGCGAGGACGAAAGCAATGTCGAGTCAGAAACTGATTAGCGTTATTATCCAAATGATGTTCGTGTAATATTGCCAATGATTTTCCCAAATGTTTAGCAATTAGTGTATTATCCAAATGATGTTCGTGTAATATTGCCAATGATTTTCCCAAATGTTTAGCAATTAGTGTACGGAGTTCTTATATTGTGATTTTAAATAAAACAGCCTAATCAAGCTTTTAACACATTGATGAGCATCATTAATAAATATGTATGCGGTTCTTACTGTAGTTTGATCATGGTGCGAGATATTCCAACCTAATTTGCCTGAGAACTATAATTGATCTAGGCAAAAACTTTATAAGGACCATATTTGTAGTAAATTTTATTATCTTTCTTTTATGTCTTATCAACTGTTCCCATAAAATCTACGGTTTTAGAAATAAATTGCGTAATCGGCTCACATAACAGGTTTTGGCCGCCATTTTCTAAGATGGCGGATGAAGCACAAGTGGGATCATCGGGGACTTTTAGCATGTTGTTTGTATGACTACACAGAACTTATTTTGGTGTAAATTGACTGGACTAAAATGACTCTCCAGTGAAAATATATAAAAAAAACACCTGCTGTAGCATCCTGGGACTGAAGTGAAAACCAGTTCGCAGCCATCTACATGTGAAATGTTACCTGAAATTATGTGGCCGGGTATCGAATCTGGGTGTTCTGATGACATATCGACTGCTTTAGCCACGCTCTGGATAGTGTACTGGTTTAGTGGGTAAAGTAGTTATCATGTAATCGAAAGACCCAAGTTCGATCACCAGCCACATTGAAACGTGTGATACTTTTTCGTCTCAATGGCCAAACACTACTGTCTTCACCGCAGTCCCCGGATGATACTCTTGGGTGTTTATATCTTTCAATCAACTTCCATTCGCCTGTGCCACCATACGATAGTTGATCATGTGTGATGTCGATAATAATATTTAGGGACAGTTGACTGCCGATGTTGATTGACCGTATATTAACGATTAAGTGGCTGCTATTTCATAAGCCATTTTGTATTGACGAGACTGCTTGAGTGCTTACATCAATAGTAAATAAACGTAAAATGCATTCGCTTTCGAAAACTCCTCTGCTTCTCGCGGAGACGAGTCGGTGCTCGGCGGTGTAGCAAGAGGTGGGATTATCCTACGGAAGCTGTTTATTTACCAAACCCTGACATCATCCCTACATTAATGAAATATTGTAGTGTTGTTTACTGTACTAGAGCCTTTTTCACAAGTCCTGTAACTTACAGGAACTTAATTTTTTTTGCAATTTGTCCAATTCGTTGTTCCTTCATGTTTTTAACTTCATAAAATTGCAACATTATGATTAAACATGCTGAGTACATTGCAGCTTTAAAAAAATTCATTTCGTGTGTAGAGTTGAGAATAGGATTGACGATCTCGGAAAGAATTTTTTCGTTAATTTTTGTCGTTGCCTACCAATGCAGTTATCTTTCTTATGAAATGTAAGATTTTTGTTTTCGTTTTCAAAGGGATGTATTTTCTCTAACAGAAAAGAATTTGTTTCGTTTACTTGGCTGAATTATATTTACATCTTTCATCGTGGCAGTTTAAAGAATATCAGTTTGTACATATTTAATCGGTAATGCTTACAAATCATTAAAACATAGGCTGCCAGTAATAAACAGTACACTTTAGCCTTACACATTAGACAGATAAAACACTGGTACCTAATATTTCCGAGCAAATTAAGTCGGCTCCATCATCAAGGGCCTTAATAAAAACGTAAAAAATAACTCAGAAGCGAGTACCCAGTCACTCTCATGTGACCACACTGTACGAAGTAACTGGGTATGACGACATTACAGTAACTGGGCAGACTACTTATTTGTGTGAGTGTATATTTTTTAGCTTTTTATCGATGCCTCTAAAAATGTAGCCAACTTATTTTGCTCAAAAATATTGAGTAAAGGTTTTTAATACAGCTAGTGCATAAAATTTAAGTGTTCTTTTAATTATATAGGGTGGTCCACAAAAAACTGACGACCCAACATTTCTAAGTCCAACTTTTCTTGTTAGCAACCCTCAAAACCAGGACAGGACAGAAATCAAATCTTATGAAACAGGAAGATTTCTGTCCTTTTCTGGTTCTGAGGGGTGCTAACTAGAAAAGTTGGACTTAGAAAATGTTGGGTCGTCAGTTTTTTGTGGACCACCCTGTACACAAACACATTAAAAAAATATGTCTCCCGTTCTTTTCTGTTTCATTTTGCTGTAATTAAAAAAAAATTACTGTTTCGTCATTTCGCCACCATGGACATCTCAAATATTGTAACCATGTAACGATTTAACGATTTACCCTTGGGAGTTTGGGGTGTTTGATATAAAGCAAATAAGGCCCAAAAAAAAATTTCTGCTAGCCCGCACAAATGTTTAAAAAAAAAGTTCCAAGAACCAACTTTTCTTTTAAGTGGCCTTAATCTGTTCAAAACCTTATGGTCCTACACAGATTTTATAAGGTTTTGAACAGTCACAGATTAAGGCCACTTAAAACAAAAGTTGATTCTTGGGCCTTTTTTTTAAACATTTGTGCGGGCTAGCAGAAATTTTTTTGGGGGGCCTTATTTGTTTTATATCAAACACCCCAAACCTCCAATGGTAAATCGTTAAATCGTTACATGGTTACAATATTTGATATGTCCATGGTGGCGAAATGACGAAACAGTAAATTTTTTTTAGTAGATCAATATATTCTTTGTATTTATTTATTTATGTTAGGTAGTACATTGGGCAGAGTGAACAGAAACTCCTACAAAGACAAAGAGTGGTTCCCCAAACCGTGTAAGGTTAAATGGTTACAATGCGTGCCGCACAAAATACGCCACCCTTGCCTCTGAATTTCACAGAAAACGTGAGGTGACCATCTTGACTGAAGCAAATCTAGCCTCCTTATTTCGACATTTCAGCCAACAGACAGGAACCTCCCGAACGATCCAATCATTTAAACTTGGTAATTCTTTCATCACTAAAAACTACGAACAGGCAAATCTTCTGAACAAGATTTTCGTGCCAAATGGCATCGTGGATAATGGCGCCACCCTAACCACTCCCTTAGTTACCGTGCCTCCGGCATTTCTTGAGTACATCGATTTCCAACCGTGCCAAAATTGCAAGACTCTATTGGGTATGAAACAAAGCCCTGCCCTGGGCCCCGATGGCTTCCCTCTGCTTTTTTTTTATCGGAATGTTGCAGATTACATTTGCTACCCTCTTTCGTTTATCTTTAACCTATCCTTTGCTTCTGGCATTGTACCTTCGATTTGGAGTACTGCAAATGTGGTTCCTGTCTTTATAAAGGGAAATCCCTCTGATGCATCTAATTATTGCCCGATCTCGTTGACTGTAGTTCCTTGTAAGGTAATGGAATCAATTATTCGCAGTGAGATGCCATCCTTCCTACACCGATCGAACAGCATTTTGGCAGACCAATTTGGGTTTATGCCTGGTAGCTCTTCAACTGACCAGCTACTTATTGCTTTAGACGAATGGACGAGTGCACTTGACTCGGGTATCCCTTCCGATGTCTTCTATTTTGATTTTCGGAAGGCTTTTGAGTCTGTAGGCCATAGGCAGTTACTCTTCAAGCTGGAATCGACTGGTTTCAATGGCCTTTTATTAAATTGGATGACTGATTTTATCAGCAATTGGTCTGAGAGGGTCCAAATCGAAGATTCTAAATCTACATCGCAGACATCATTAGCGGTGTACCACAAGGGTCGGTGTTGGGGCCTTTACTGTTTGTAATCTATGTGAACGATCTTACCTGTACAAATCCGTCGATTCAAAACTTTAAATTTGCTGACGATCTTAAACTAGGTCATACTATCATCTCGCCAAAGGACGGATTGGAACTCTCATCTGCAATTAGCTAAATATCAAACTGGTCAGTAACCTGGTAACTTCCGGTTGCTGAATCGAAATGCTTTTCACATTGGACGTCAAAATCCATTGTTCCCTTATTTCTATGAAAACAAGCAGCTGAACGAGGTTACGGTGGTTCGCGACCTGGGAGTGTAGTTCATAGCTGACCTTAAATCAACCGTCCATTACCAGAAAATCTCTGCCCTGGCATTCAGGTGTCTTGCAACCGTAAAACGCTGCTTTACCTCTGGCAATGTTGGTACGAAGGTGTGGGCGCATAAAGTCTTTGTGCGGCCACTGCTGGAGTACACCAGTCCAGTATGGTCTCCATATTTACTGTCTGATATTGATCGACTGGAAGCAGTTCAACGCTGTTTTACTAGAAGCATCCCATCCCTACGTGGCCTTTCTGCTGGTGAACGACTACTAAGGACCAAGTTAGAACCTCTCGAATTTCGTCAGCTTTGAGCAGATCTGATATTAATCTTTAAAATTCTTAAGGGTCTCCTTACAATTGATCTCCCGTTTTTTGATCTTAGCCTCTCATCTTCTACAAGGGGTCATTCACTTAAACTTCGTCATCTAAATTCTCGACTTGATTGTAGACGGCACTTCTTTGCCCTGCGGGTCGTACCTGCATGGAATTCTCTAACTGAGGAGGCTGTTTCTGCCACCACGGTTAGTGGTTTTCGACGGTGCTTAAGGACCTTGCTCCTTTCTAAGTTCCTCCTGCGTGAGTATTAAGTGTTGACCACGGGTGGGCTTCTGTACACGGGAGTCTTGGCCTTATCGTAATGTTGTCATTTACATACCCTTAACTTTGGTATTGGTATTAGTGGTTCCCAAGCCCTTCCAATCACCATTACCACCATTGGTGGTTAAATCAATATTATTATTATTATTATTATTATTATTATTATTATTATTATTATCGAAGGAGAAAAGATGAAGAAATAGGAAAGAATTGAGACAGTCTCAAGAAAACTGAAGTGAAAATCATAAGTGTAAGAACACCAAGAAAGCCTAGGAAAAGTTTGGTGAGTGACTGTTGAGGAAAAAAGGAGAAATTTGAAGAAACAATTGAGGCAAACTGAACATAAACAAACTGAAGAAGCCAAAATTTGTCAAAACTGAAGTGTGTTTGATTTGCCTTTGAAAATACAAAAGTTCATGAACTGGATCAAAACTTTTTGAACCGGATTAAAACTAGATGAACCAGTTTTAAACTGAATGAACTAAAATACGAAGATGTCTAGATGCCAGGGAGAATGTGAAGCAAAACTAGGAAACCAAGGGGATTACACCATTTGTGGACAATGCAAATCAAAATATTGCTATCAATGTGCTGGAATAAAACAAAAAACATGGAAAAACATGAATGAAACAAAAAGGGAAGACTGGAAGTGTAAACAAAAGTGCAGGAAAACAAGAACATTGTCAGAACAAGATCCAGAAAAAAATAGAGGTGAAGATGAAGAAGAAGAAGACGAAAATGAAGAAGATGAAGAAAACATAAAGATGGTTATGAGAAGAATGGAAGAAAAAATTGACAAATTAATAGCAAGAAATGAAGAACAATGCAAGACATTAGAAGAATTCAAAAAGTCAATAGAATTCATAAGTGAAGAACAAAAAGATCTGAAAAAAGAAAACGAACAGATAAAAAAACAAATGCAAGAAATGGAAACTAGAGTTCAAGAACTGGAAAACAAAGAAGAAAGAAATAAGTTACTGGAACAAAAACTAAATACAATGCACAAAGAAACAAAAGAGCGAGAACAATATGAGAGAAACAGAAACCTAGAAATAAATCAGTTAGATTGGCTCCCAGATGAAAAGATAGAATGGGTAATAGGAGACTTAGCAAAGAATTTTAATATCGTGCATGATATTTCAGAAATTGAAGCCGCACACAGGATACCAAATCGCAATAAAGAAAAACCAAGTACTGTGATTATTCAATTTAAGGAAAGAAGAAGCAGAGACAAGTGGCTGGAGAACAAGAAAAGAGTGGTAACAAATGATGACATGTTCAGAAATGGAAATAAAAGAAGAATATACATAAATGAAAACATGACACCATACATGAAACAATTATTCTGGAAAACAAGAAACTATGCAAAAGAAAAGGACTATAAGTATGTATGGTTCAGAAATGGCAAAATCATGACGCGAAAAAATGCTGAGACGGACGAAGTGAAAATTATCAAAGAAGAGGATGACCTGAAAAACCTGACATAACAAATTCGTTAATCAAGTTTTTGGAAATAAGGAAATCTTATCAGAAATGATAAGAAATGATGTGGGAAATTATGAAAATATAAAGGTATTACATGTCAATATAAGAAGTTTGAGAAAGAATTGGGAACTATTACAACATCAATTGATAGACATGAAAATTGATTGGGAAATAATAATACTGTCTGAGATAAACATAAAAAAAGAAGAAATTGAAAATTATAATATAGAGGGCTACAATAATTATACATCAACAAGGGAAACCACAGCAAGAGGAGGTGGATTGATGATATTTACAAAAAAAAAATTAGAGGTAGAATTTAAAAAAATTGATACTAATGACAATAACATGATAGAAATTGTTATAAGTGAAAATAATAACAAAGATAAAAGTAAAATAATAGCTATTTATAGAAAACCATCATCAAACAAAAAAGAATTTATAAAAAGTATAAAAAAACTATTTGAAAATAATGAAAAAGAAGAATCTTGGAAATGTCAAATGATAATAGGCGATATAAATATTAATATTTTAGAAAAAGAAAATGAATTAGATGATAGGCACGAACAGACAGTAATAGATTATTATGAAAATACATTAAGCTCACTAGGCTTTGAAAGCAAAATAAACTCACCGACACGAGAAGAAATAGTACTGAAAAATGGGGAAAATCATTTGCAACAATCATGTATCGATCATATTTTCTTTAAAAGTAATAAAATAGAATTAAATGGGGGCGTCCTAACAGAGAAAATTGCAGACCACTATATGATCATGGGATGGATGTGGAATAATGAATTAACAAAAGAAAAAGAATCTGAGGAAAGAAAAAAAGAAAAATATTGGATATTTAACAATACACAAATAGTTAAAGAACTGAATGAAATAAATTGGGAATGTTTAGATGTATTACAGGAACCTGAGGATATATATGAAGAAATTATAAAAAAAATTAATAATATATATTCCAAAAATAAAAAATTAAATACAAAAGTAAAAGAAGAGAAATATACCAAAAGAAAAGAATGGATTACAAATGAATTAATAACAAGAATAAATAATAAGAATAAATTATGGGAGAAAATAAAAAACAAAAAAACACCGGACAATGAATTAATAAGTAGATACAAAAATGAAAAAAAACTAATAAATAAAAAAATAAAAGAATGTAAAGAAAATTTCTTTCAGAAAAAATTGGGAAATTTATATAATAATAAAAAAACAACTATATGGGACACGATACATGAAATTTGCAATAAAAGGAAAACTAAAGAAACCGATGATGAAATTGTTAAAAATTTTAAGGAAAATACAGTAGAAGAAATAGTAAACAACTTTAACATAAATTTTAATAAACAGGTACAAGAAATTAAACAAAAAAATAAAAAAGAACATGAATTATACAAACACGGAAATTTCTGCAAACATCTTAAAAAGGAAAAAGATAAAAATAGAAATGTAACTAAGAAATCAATGTACTTGGATAATGCAAATGAAAATGAAATAAAAAATATAATAATGGATCTAAAAAATACTAAAGCAACAGGATTCGACAAAATACAAACTGAACATTTGCAGGAGTCAAAGAATAATACATCAATAGCAATTTGTAAACTAATAAACGCTATGATTAAAAAAGAAACTTGGCCTGAAATGTTGAAAATACAAATTATAAGACCAATATACAAGAAAGGAGAAAAAAAGGATCTAAACAACTATAGACCTATAGCTTTACTGTCAATAATAGATAAAGTGATTGAAAAATTTGTTGCAAATAAAATGAGAAATTTTCTGGATGTTAACAAAATTTTATCTCCACTACAATATGGATACACAAAAAATAGAAATACGACTGAATTATTATCAAAAGTTAATGAATTAATTACAAGAGGTTTAAATGAATGTAAATATGTGGGAATAATACTGGTGGACTTACAGAAAGCATTTGATACGTTTGATCAAAAGATACTATTACAAAAATGTTACAACTTAGGATTAAGAGGTAAAATATACAACTTACTAAAAAATTACCTAAATAACAGGAAGACAATAGTACAGCTAAAAGATACATATAGCCACACAAAAATGGTTAATGATGGAATACCACAGGGCTCAGTACTAGGACCACTTTTATACCTAATTTATACAAATGATATTAGTAGAAATATTAAAAAAACAAACATTTTTCTCTTTGCAGATGATACTGTTCTAATTTCAATAAATAATAAATATGATGAAATGATGAACAATCTACAATATGACTTTAACATATTAAATGACTACTTTATAGAAAATGAACTTTATATTAGTAAAGAAAAAACCATTCAAATGGACATATCAGTACCAAAAATGAAAAAAACAAAAGAAGCATGGATAATAAAACATTATGGAAATTGTAAAAATTTAAACTTAGGACTAATAGAAAGTAAATGTAATGAAGAATGCAGGAAACTAGAAAAAAAAGAAAACAGCAAAATATTTAGGGTTAACAATTGATGAATTTTGGAATTTTAAAGAACACATAATTGGAATTATAAAAAAATTAAGACAATTGATACCAAAATTATATAAATTAAAAAATATTTTAAATACAAAACAAAAAAAAATGATATATGAAGCATGGATAAAGAGTATACTAAGCTATGGAATAGAAATTTATGGTAATACATCAGAGTATATTATAGAAAGATTACAGAAAGTACAAAATAAATTAATTACAGTACTGTTTGGAAAAAAGATAAAGATTAAAAAAACCATTGAACTATACAAAGAGTGTGAAATATTAAAAATAAAGGAACTTTGCAAATATATAATAATAACAAAAAATTATTATAGCAATGCATTCAAAGTAACCACAAAAAAATTAGATAAAATAAGAGTAGGAAAAAGGAGATATGAGATGCCAAGTTGGAATAATGCATATGGAAAAAGAGGGAAAAAGTATTACATACCACAATTATTTAATGAACTGTCAGAAAATATGTTAACATACATAAATATGAAAGAACTAAGGATAAATTTAAAAAAATACCTCATAATAAATCAGTTAAATACATATTACAAGTCCAGTGAGAAGCGCCAATAATTTATGAAAAAGTTATAAACGTTAAGTAATATATATTTGTGTGATATTTTGTGTATGTATAATGTGTATGTATAATGTGTATGTATAATGTGTATGTATAATTTATTGTAATTATTAATCACACGAGAATAAGATGTTGTAAATCTCACACAAGCTTTCTATAAGCTTCGAGAATTGCTTTGCAATAAAAGAACTTATTATTATTATTATTATTATTATTATTTTAGGAAATTATTTGTCATGTTTGGTAAAATAGATAACACTACCACATAACATTCTGCTTACCATGTGCCCATAGTTATTTAATGATAAAGTGGCAACTGTATATTTTCATGCCGCACCCTAAAGACTATTTTTGATCCTTATCTGCTGTTTCTGCTGCAGTGTTTCTTTTTATTTCTAGTGAAAAAAAATCGGTGTGGTCGTGACTTCTAATAAATTGGAATCGTCAAATAAATAAACATAAATCACTATAAATAATATAAAAGAAATTGGTACGGAGATAGTGTTTAAAGAATTGTAAGAGTTACCCTATTAAATATTTTGGATTAATATTTTGGTCGCACACCAATTCACGCTTATAGTGAAATCTAATAGATTAGAAAGGTAGACCGTGCTTAATGAATTGCGGTCGTTGTCCAATTAAATATTTGGGCTTAATTTTTAGCTCATACACCGATTAGGGTACTTGTACCAAAATGTAATAAAACGTGAGACGGTTAGTAGAACTGCAAAACTTAACCAAATAAAATATTTATGAAAATAGATTAATATTTGGACTGTTTGAACGGTCAAACAAACCTCAACTTTACGTTCCCTTTAACTTCTAATTTTTGAAATGATGTGCTCTTACTGAAGCTTACTGAACAATCTTCGGTTTATTGATTGCCAACCTAGTTTCCCCAAATTTTCAGTCTACATAACTTGATGTTTGTGTACAATAACAAATAGCAAACATGCAGTCTTTGAATATTCCATTTTCAGCAGGTTTATTATTATTCTATTGCGAGTTGGCAGGAATGCTCACGATACAGCAAGAGTGGGGAAAGTACTTTTCTGTTTAGTCCACCTTTTATTTAAAACACTAAACGACTACAATATTTACAGTAAGTCCTTTCAGCAATCAGTGTCTTAATCAACTGTAATGGTCAGTCGTTGCCATGATTCTGCATTTCGTTCGTACATCAATTTACTGTGAATTGAATCGTCTTGTTTGGAACCATAATAATCATGGAATACTTTAAACCCGAACTCTGACGGGAATATTTCGGACAAATGTGGGGTTATGTCTGCTTTAAATTCGAAAAATTCATGGTTAATCTCTTCACGAGAACCGACATACTAGAGCTTCGTAAGGGATTTTTGAAGTAGTGGTTGTCTCAATATCTTAAAAACGGTTTCTGCGAATGACTTCCGGTATGTGGAAAAATTAATCAGTACACTTAGTTTGGACTCAACATCTGACTGACGTACCAAGAAGTAGGAAGTACGCAAGCTACGCTGCTCTGATTCCAAATCTGTAACAACACTTCCTAATATGTCTAAGTATAGTTTCTTGTTCTCGACTCCTTCCCAGATTTCAAGTCTTCTCAAACGCCAAGGCCTACTTTTTCTGAACAGCCAATTTTGTGTAGAACTGAAGTAGCTACTCTTACTGGTGATATTCAGAATTAAGATTTCCAGATTCTCCAAGTTGTTTAACACATCTGAATTTATAAGGAGTGTGAAAGTAACGTTAATATTCAGCTCACACAAATTCCTTAAAAGAGGACATTCCCCTTTGCTAACTACTTCTAGCAAAGAAACACTGCAGTTGAGGGACTTTACATGCCAGCTGCTAATTACATCTGTTGCACATTTTGAAATCTTCGTTGACCTGACATAAAAATACTCAATACAAAGTGGCGTCATGATCTTCTTGCTGAATTCTATTTCAACAAATGGCAACTGTAAAGATTGCCACGTCTTTCCCTGTCTGCTACACAGGTTGGTCAAGTTCACCTTCAATGGTCTTACGGTGCTCATGTTCACAACAAAATTAGCTAATTTAGGTGATTCTGCGACAGAGACGAAAATACTGTTAATCAATTCCTTACTGCATGTATGAGAAACAGCAATTTCCAGGCTTGTTAAAAGGTTTGATTTGATCAATCTAACAACCTTTTCAACTAACTGGTTTCCTTTGTCACTCAACCAAATTTTTATGCAATTTATGCCAATTTTCACCAGTGGTTGCCACGACGGCTCTGCAGGAAAGGTTGAAACGAAGTCATTGTGGAATGAAAAATTTAATTTCTGAAACTGTATGTAATTGAACGCTTCCATAAAACTGTAGAAGTGGTCAACATGCAGATGTGTAAAGAAGTGACACCACAATGTATTACACTTTTTATGTCTAGTTTGCAAGAGATTAGCCATTGCTGCTATACAATGAGTACCGGGACTCTCCGGAGAGATTATCAAGTGTAAAATATCTATCTCAACGTCATTCGGCAGACGGGCTGCATATTGCAGATTCCATTCGATTTTTTTGATTTGTTTGGTTTCTAGACCATAACGAACAAGTTCCTCATGTTGCTCTGATTCTGTGAAACCCTCCAACCGATCTTTATTCTCCACTACCCACCGAATTGGGAAGAAAGGCTTTAGTGAATCCAAGTTTAACTGTGACTCGTTTGGACTGCTAAATTTCAACTGCAAACAACTTCTGTGAATTAGCGATTGCAAGTTGGCACGTTGTGAGTACTGGTGAAGTAAAATGAACACAGCCCAAGCATTATTAGCCATTAATCCAACCAAGAAGTCAACAAATTGAGAAGACCCGGAGATGGTACTTGAAAACATTAACTTAACGTCAGATTCCCACTGATCACGGCTGCCATCAAAATATTCTCTCCACTTACCGTGAGAAGCACCAAATTCTAGTAAAGACCTGTGAACTGGTTCAAATACAACTTTTTCTCTGAGTTTGTTGATTGAAACAGACTGTGTTAAAAAACCTAAATGGAGCACTTGAGGGTCACAGCCTATCTTGCAAATTTCTTCTTCGGTGAATGTTAATTGTTGAGATTTAACTGCCCACCAACATAACTTGCTGAATTCAGTCATGAGTTCAATGTGGGCTTGATTTTCTTTACTTTCAAACACAAACAGATCCATCTCAGAAATGTTCCTTACATTTTGTTTGCTGAAGTAGCGTCTCATAACATAGTTGAATACATGTTTATACAACTCAGTTTTTGTTGACGTGTTTGCAATGTCTGGATCCTCAGTGAAAACAACTACAAACATCAGAAGGAATAAAGGGCAGTTTAGAAATTCTTTCTCCAACCTTTTACCCAACAAAGATTTGAAAGCTTCTTTTTCTTCCTGAGAGCAACTCTGTAAGTGTTTGTCAATAAATTTCTCTTGTTGATCGAGGGAGAACCCTTTAATGTTGATACGTTTGTCTAAAAAGCACGTCGAGCTTACTGCCAGGTCCAGAGTTGCAAAACTATTAGTTACATTTTTCTCGTGTTTAGATGTGAACAGACCTGGCCTGGAAGTCAGAATCACCGTCGTGTGATCATAAACATTTTTACGTATCAATGGATGCAGGGAATTCTGGGTTTCAAGTGCAATTTCGTCATATCCGTCTAACAGAAAAAGTATATTTTTTGATTTGTCCTTTATCAGTTTAAGTAGCCAGTTCTGATCTTCTAGCTTGATTGGTGCTATTTCGCAGATTGTAGCTTCCATGGTTTCACCAAACTGTCTCAAAGGTAACAAAAACACGAAATCAAACTGCACCATATAATCTCTGTGGTTAGCCCAATCGTAGGCTAGCTTAGCTGTTAATGTGGTTTTCCCTAGACCTGGGCCACCTTCTACCAAAATTCTAGACAAAGGTATTTCCTTAACTGGATCAAAAAGGTTTTCAAGCTCTATTGTTTCTGAATGTAAAACTCGACCTCTTTTATCTATCTTCGTCATGCTAAGATCGACATAATATTCGTCTAAGGAAAGTGATAGCTCGTCCATCCAAGGTAAACCGTTCATCAAAATGCCTTGGTACTGTTCTTGTAGTCTGTCTCTTAATTCTTGCTGGAAGTCATGGTAATAATCTAGGTGACCTGAAAGAATCGAAAAATAAATACTCTGAACAGTTCTGCAAACAATTTATCATGTCGATACATAGCAAATTTCTGGTAAGTATGCAAATTGTTTCACTAGTTAGTTCTTTGTGTTAATGATATAGGAGTATTTTCAACATATTTAAACTCACTTATACCTACGGAAAAAGAACTTGTACAATCAAACAAACTTATAAAACAAATCAAAGTTATATCCGGTTAAGATCAAAAGAAATCTCAAAGAGAAGGCACTAATGTGCATCCAGAAGATTTTTCCCCAATTCCTCACGGTTATAAACCAAAGTTACACAGAAAGTTCTCAGCGAATGAAATGGAAATAGTTCTAACAACTCACTCTCAGGACTGTAAGTTATTTAACATCTCTTCGCATGTTCATCACATTTATGTTCGCATTCACTGGTACTGGTGCATTCACTGGTACCCTGGCTTTGGAATCAATAGACCAAATAAATAATTATTAACTGTACATTGATGTATGATCAATTTATTAATTAGAAGGTGAAAGAATAAGCACGTATTATTCCTCGTGCATGAAGAGTAGGTGGAACCATCATTTAACACGGAAATTATTTTATGAAAGAAAAAACACCACACACGCAGTTTTTTGCAATAGGCTGATTGGTAATGGTATAAATACAAGCAGGTCAAACGGTGTGGCATAGCGAGGCTTAAAACGAATGTATTATAATTTTTTTATTTAATTTTATTAGTTATTTCAAAAGAAATAAAATCTATAGAAAGAACCATCAAATGGAAAAAGCCAAGAAAAATCCAAAATGGAATTTGTTTTATTTTTATTTTGATTACTTTTTTTTAAATA
This sequence comes from Lithobius niger, assembly GCA_023313725.1. NCBI lineage: Eukaryota > Metazoa > Arthropoda > Chilopoda > Lithobiomorpha > Lithobiidae > Lithobius > Lithobius niger. Next base: position 115,884 of record JAHWFP010205120.1, on the reverse strand, counting down.
ATTTGATTACCATCGTTTTTACTTGCAGGTTTAACTTAACTATCCACCTGATTGCACTTATGTTGATATTCGTGCCAAGTGCTCCTTTACAGTTACATAAATTTTGCAATAAATGCAAAAATATGAAGTGTAAAGAGAATAGTAGGAAAAGGTACAGCAAATTGACTACTGGGAGTGATTCAAAGTACTAACTTTCAGATTTAAAGCACCTGTCAGAGTCAATTCGTTTACAGTAATTTGGAAAAAATGCCCAAGAGAGAAAATTCCGGACAAATATCCCTAAATATAAATCACTCAACATCCAACATGGCGGTTCGTGGGTGATGTGCCCAGCCAGCCGTGGGTTTTTTAAGTGTTTTTAATCATGTATTGTGATCAAGACAACAATTTTATATTATTTTGTCGAAAATTAAATCGTGTACCATTTGATGCCATTGTGGTTTTTTCGTCACCGTCAGGAGTGAAAAATTTTCTGTCTTAACCCTTCAACCACACTTACTTAAAGGCGGGATACAGCATTTAGCTCATCAAGCACTATCTAGTTCTCTCTAGCGCTTAATTGCTCACAGCAAGCAAGGCATGCTCAAAGAAATATCTTTTAACACAACAAACAAGCCATGTGCCATTTGAATTATTGAGTAAAAATATAGTACGTCTTGGTGCGCCTGGAAGATTAACGATATTAATACCTCTAGATAACGCCACGGTAGAATATAAACAAAATATTCTGGCTCCATCTAGTGACAGTCACATCGTTAACCTTGATAACTTGCTCCCATGTACACGAGGACGTCCGAAATTTTTACTCAATAATTAAGGACACATGTGGCTTGTTTGTTGAATTTAAAGGTATTGCTTTGTGCATTCCTTTGTCTGCTGCGAGAGGAAACTTGATAGGGCTAGATGCTGCAGACTTTAATTTGGTGGTAACCGGCCTTTAAGACCAGAATTGATAAGTCTTTATACCTCGCGCAATGGCTGTTTGCTGTGACGTCCATATCACGTCACTGGGCTAGTCCAATCAGACGGCCAAACAGCCGTTGTTCTCGTACGTCATTGGCTAACTCATGCTGACGTCACGGCAAACAGCCATTACGCATGGTTTAATTTGTTTGTTTGTTTCTTTATCTACGTAAGGCAAACAACTTGTCTAATATTATGATCCACGCTATCAGCAACCGATAAATGCAAACAAAAAAGTAACTACATAACATCAATTAATTTGTAGTGAATGAGCTATATTACTTACAAATTGAGGAACCACACGAGCATCAATAAACCGAACAGAATTTAATTTTTGGGAAGCTTCCGTTGGTCAGAATAAAATTCACATAGGTATGTACTATTAAAACGTGACAAAGACACCAACTGCTACCAGTTCGCCATCTTGTATAACTGTAGGCACACTAGAGTTGTCCAAGATGGTGGACTGATTGCAGATGATGTCTGGCTGATAATGTTTTAATTTACATAATTACGTAAATTTTTGTGTACAAGGGAAAAAATAATTTTCCAAAAACTAAATTCCGTTCAATTTATTGATGCTCGTGTGGTTCTTAAATCTTTGTCATGCAGGAAGCGTTTTCAAGTAAAAGTGACTACATTAGTGTATAATAGATTAATGGTGTTCTCATTAGTTTACAGTTTGGTTTTAGTAAGGACCAACGCAACGCACAGCTCTGCAGCACTGACTTCTTCGAGTACCTTCCGTATTAAAGTATAATTTGAACGAGCCTAAACATACACGGGAAGATGCTTAATTGAACGAGGCTCAGTACAGACGTTCTGTCTGGTAGCTAAAATTCCTGACCGACAATGAGAAGAAACCAAAATAGTCGATGGATGGAGGTGAAGCCAAGTCTCGAATTAAAGGAAACAAAATTAGCTGTAATATTAGCAAGAATTTATAAATTCTTGATATTAGTAATAAACGAAGAAAGCCAACGGAGCCAATATTGTCAACAGCTAAAGATGACAAGTGAGCAGCAATGAAGAAAAAATTTATGTGTCTTAAGTCTGGTAATGTTGTTTGTTTATTCATACTATGAATGTCGCATATTTTGGAAATTTGCCGTGTTTCCAACCGCAGCCATGGTACCGAAATAACAGAGGATAATTTTGCTAGTTAATTCCAGTTATAAATTCCTTGGATCTTTAGAAGTTCCTAGGATCAAGACAGTGCAATCATACACTGAAGTACCATTGTTAGGGTCATTCGTTCTTTGTGCAGTTATGCTCAAAAACCAAAAAGGCTAAAACGGGCCCACCAAGCTTTCACCTTTCTAGTATCAACGTCTGAGCTAAAATGGCTGTCACCGGGTTTATAGCCCAAACCGTGATCACTCAATCATGCCGCACTTTTAAGAACACGGTCGTTGGACGTTTCTATCTTAGTGATACAATTTTCCCACAATAATAAATAAGAGCTCTACGTTTTTTGCTCAGTAATTTCTAGCATTCTCCATGATTTCACAAAATTGTTGTCGCACCAGCCTTTAGTTAGCAACACCTTGGTGCCTCTGCAACGATCTTCCGGGACGATTTATTTCATAAATTCCAACTTTATCAGACAAAACCAATGCAACCCATCGATGAAGCTTTTTTTTTTTTTTAGCAGATTCAAAAATTGATTATAAAATAAACCAACCCAAAAGATTCAATGGATTTTGTACTGTTTATTGCTAGCATAAACCCAAATAATGAAGTTGAAGTAATTTGAATTGGGAATTTTTTTTAATGTGGGTAGAGGGATTATTTCCCGTTTTTTTTAGGGTTGTACTTTTTTTGGTAATTTTTTTACTAGATATTTTTTACGAAATATTTTTCTAATACTTTGTTACACGTCTCTTTATCCTTCAGCTAAATTAGTCAAGGAAAGATAATCTACCCCAAACCGTAATGAGTAAATATTCAAGCTGCTAGGTTTGAAGTATCGCCAGGGTAATACTACTGATTAACAGTAGAAAGATTAAATGAAAACTTGAAAATTGCTTGTAGACATCAGAGGCTTTGCATGGTTCATTCGACCTGAACGAAGTTATTAGTAGAATTCATCCTGTTTAGCAGAAGTGGCCTTCGGGGCACTGGCATCTGACGTCCACGCTTCAGTCAACTTTTGATATGACGTCAAACGATAAAAATTTGGAATCCTGATAATATTTTGTTTATATGTCATACTTTTGTTATTTTTTTAATTACGGCGATGTTGGACTACATATCTAAAAATAGTTACCTGATTCATCTTCTGTAGACCGTGCTTTGCATGGACTTAAACTGTGTGCGCTGAAACAGATAAGTTTTACAAGTAAGAAAGTAAAAATTCTGTGACGTACATAGTAAATAAACACGTTACAAACGCATGGGGCAAAATATAGTTGTGTATTAAAGTTTGGTTTGTGCGATTTGGTTTGAGTTTCTCAAAACTCAAGGATTAGAGCCAAAAAACCTTCGAGCATGGTCGGAGATAGCATTTTGTCCAAAAATAGACCAAAAGAGATCTCCTAGATTCTGGAAGGGCCTGATAGTCTCTCACATAACTTAGTATGGCAAAGAACTTTGTGCGGAATTGTGTGGCAGAGGAATTTTCCAGGGTTCCGTTTCCAGTCGCCGACCAAGATCAGATTCTACCTTCAAAAAAAGAATTTTTACTACTGCTTAATCACCAAGATCTCTTGCCGTCTTTGAAGTTTGGTTTGCGACATCTTGATTTCTTACTTTTATACTAATTTTAATATGTTACTTATTTGTACAAATTTTTGAAAGTAAAAGTTAGAGAAACAAAGCCGCAATCAGAAGACAAAGTTAGCAAAATATCGTAGTAACATCTGGAGACTGCAGCATGAAATGGGCTAAATATTTTCCTAAGTAAATGCAGATTAAAACTGATTTCTTTGCGTTTTGGACGTAAATTTCTTGATGGCTATGTGAACACAATGCACTTAATCGAATACCACGGGGAGGAGACAGGAAGCAAGATTGACTTTATCTTCAATAACCCTTTCGCATTGTCGATCAATATAAGCAAGCATGAATGTTTCTAGCAAATATTTTTGGTAAAACGTTAATTTATTAATAACGTATGGGTTTTTCACTTCTGTCACCTGAACGAAAAATGTTCAGGTGTCATCATCGTGTGACGGGGCCCGGTCACATGATGACACGTGAACATTTATCGTGTTTTTTTCGTCCACACGATTTTTCATTGCAATTTTCTGATTCACAAGAATTTTATTTGTAATATTTGTTCAAAACTATTACATTTTTAATTGGGGACCAGAAAAGGGCTGAATTACAGTTCTTTTGCAGAATGACCCAGAGAATACTTAAATACTTTTGGCCATAAAGGAAAGCTTTCGATGTGAGGAAAAGCAAAAATATCACCCAGCATATTGAAAAAAATGGCTGCTGAATAACATTTTACACTGGGTTTACTCATTTGTTTGAAAACATAGCATCCTATGGCAGAAGTGAAAACCTCAGATTTGATTAATAAATTTACGTTTTACCAAAAAAATTTGCTAGAAATATTCATGGTTTGCTTAGATTGAACGACCATACAAAAGGGTTATTGAAGAGAAAACCGTAGTCCTGCTTCCTGTTCCACGCCCACCATTTTCTTTTTGCATAGAAAGTAGGAAATTGGCGTCCAAAACTCAAAGAAAATAATTCATCTGTATTTAGGAAATTAGTATTTAGTATTTTTCATAAGAACGTTTCCACTTTATAATGAAAAATATGCAAATAATCAAAAGCACAGTGATAATACCAGAATTGTTGGCACGCTAATATTGTTAGGAAATTATTTTCAGTCTACGTCCAAATATGGATTGAGTTGGCCTCGAGGTTTTGTCGCCTAAGGATACTTTTGGCCTAAGGATACAGCCAACTTGATACGGCAAGCGTCGCTCACCTTTAGTGCAACCTAAAGGTGAGCGACGCTGCCGTATCAAGTTGGCTGTGGGATGGCTTAATGCCTCCTTGGGTGGGTTCGCCTGGCTACCTCACCGACCTGTCTCCATTCTTTGACCAGCTTTGGCTTCGCCTCTCGACCATTATCCAGGTTAAACTTTCATTGCTGAATCTTAAGGGTGCCTGGCCCTATGAAGAAAGTTTTAATATCCATGTACTTTATGCCATAGCTCTGTGGTGCTCTGAGACTGGCCGGTTCTAGCCTTCATAAATGTTTCATGATTTTACTGTGATGTATGTATAGTAATGCAACTATTGTGAATCCTTGATGTTTGTTTTATGGATTATTTTGTGATTCAGTGGATTAGTAGTGGGTCACCGCTCCCTCAAACATAGTCTAATCTTGAGGTAAAACTTGGTAAGGTGACGAGCCTCGGGTGTGGTTGTAGCACGTCAGAAGATCGATTTGTGAAGATTGGGGTGAGACCATGTCTGGCATGATCGATTTTGTAGAAACAAACCGCTGAGAGAGCAAAAATCAGAGTAAAGCATTAGAACTCATCCACAAAGGGTTTATTGCGGTAGATGAATGGTTAAAAACATGAAGGGGATTTCGGAAGAATACACGTTCCATATTTTTTACGGTTTGCACCCAAATCTACACATACTGAAAGTTCTATGACAGGATAATCCCCCCACCCCCACATGTTGCTGATGATAAACATCGTACCACATACCATACTAGAAATAGATTGTTCAGAAAGGGACCCACAAAGAGGTCTTGTTGTAAACCCGTAGGACCAACCAGTTGCGAGGAAAGTGGATTGAAAGAAAGCACAGTTTGGTTAAAAGTGAACGAATAAACCTTGCTTTATGTCTTAACGTAATATGCAGGAACCAGTTGGCCATCACAGGTGAAAGGTAGTATTACTGCGGGTTTTCATCGTGCTCCCAATCGGGACCAAGTAACTGGCTTTGGATTCCCCCCCCCCCCCCCCCCAAAGGGGCCTGACAGAGGTCAACTTGAGTCCGTCCATTGCACGAAAACCATACTAGTGTCACGCACAAACCTCAAGTGTGCGAAGTCGTCCCCCCCCCCCCATCATTTAGGCCCTTCCCTGGGTGGATTTCATTATGCCAATATAGTGTATTCATAGCCCTTATTACTGTTATTTTGCACACCAAAGCTTATCACTGTGGCTCTAACGGATTCCGAGTTATTGAGGTGGGACCAGGTTTTAAGGGGAACCGCATTCGAAGGGCTGCAGTGCCCTAAGGAAGCATTTCCGGACACATGTTTATAGGACCTTTTATCCTTCCTATCATAGAAACCACCCTTTCAGTTTCTGTGTGGGGTTTACAAACACCCTGCATAGTGTTACGTTCAGTTTTAAATGAATTTGTCAGACGAGATAATGCTTATATGTCTGTTCTTTCGATATCCTTCAGGTATTCTTGAAGGGCTTCTACCGTGGCTTCTCCACCTTTAGTTGACTTCCACAAGTTCAGTGTTTGATATGCCATTTCTTTTGCTCCTATGGCTTGACAATCTAGTTCAATTGTTGCTAACGTTGGTTCTAGTATGTCCATAACTCTGCCCAGATCCTTCCAGTCTTTGCCCAGCATCTTTGCCACGGACAGCAAAAGTTTCGGTGTGATTTCCCCATCTATTATAAAAGTATATAAAAATTACTTCATTCGTTGGTGTAAATATTCTGTCACGACGTGTTATCATAGGCTATGACTTAACCACACTGCATTGTATCTAACTCAACTAGTAAATAGTTGCTGTATTTTATGACATTTACTTTATTCTATGCAGGATTCACATAAGATTTCTTAACGTCAGAACTGCCCACTTCCATAACAGGGCAAGATGATGAAGTGAAGATTTAAGTTAATTCATTATACATAGTGTTGGCATTGACTAAAATGTTCTTAACTGAAGGTCTAATGTTGTCCCTAATATAGATGCAAAGCAATTAAAGATAATAGTTTAAACATAAAGGAAAGACGAAAACAAGCTAAACTGTAAAAATTATACAATATAAATAACATACTATAGTAAGCCACACTTCGTGCATGTATTTCGTCAGAGTGGCATGGCCCAAATTCGAAGTGGCTATCTAGTCCCTCCCATATCACTAACATAAAGCCTTTATCAATATGTCCACTCCTCTTCTGGCGTAGGTAGGAGTAGTTGTGTCCACAAAGATTTTATGTCTGTGACTGTTGGAGACGAATCGCGGTCAGGCCATTCTGACGTAAGAGAAGTGAAGAGAAGTTTCAGCGTATGATTTTCGCTATGTGGCTTGTTTTCCCCTTCCTTTATATAATTTACAAATAATGTGTATACAAGCTGGTTACCATCTAGACGGCACATGTTTGGTAAATGATGTGTCAAGCCCCCCTCCACACTCTGTCCCGCCCCCTTCTTACCGCTCACCCCTCCCCCTCTTTTTGGGCAACAATGGCCAGCGCAAACCAGTTCGTAGAAGCTTTCGTTGAGTGATTTAATGGGGCTGATAACGCGAAAATAACTAACTGTGGAAGAGCTAAAACTAATTAGACGGAACCAAAAATTGGAGGGGGCTGGCTGGGGAACTTCAAGGTTAACAAAAAAAAAAGCCTATAGTTTAGGTTAAGGGAAAAGGAGCCTAACCAAAAATTGGGCCTACTAAAGGCCTAACCAAAAAAATCCCCCAACTAGACCTCGCAGGGGTTGAAGGAGGACCAGCCACTTGGCTGGCCCGAAGGTTTTCTGATTTTGCATGCTGTCTCCTTTGCTTAAATACCCTTTGGTAACCCCTAACACCCGCGAAATAACAAGGGTGTTATGGGAAATGAAAGTTTGTAGAAGGTTCTAGAGGCAGGAACCGGAAATTAAATTACAATACATAGATAATGCCACCTATGTAAGATTAGACACACAAGACTCTTAAGACTGGCCATTGGCCCCAGAAAACATGCACGTGGTAAGGAGGGGAGATAGAGAGGTATGGATAGGTATGGAAAGCAATACGGGACAACATATTCGCTGCTGCTGCTGTCGTTCTTCACTCGCTTACGTTATTAATAATGTAGATCTCTTAATAGTTTTAAACACAATCTATACGAACCCGAATTATAAAATGAGCCGTATATTGCTTCTACCTTTACGACTTTGTTTTAGATTTATATTCTCTCTCCTCATTAAATGATTTTTAAAGACCTTTAACGAATGCCTCGTTGGTAACCAACAAAAGACTACAAAGTTTTTCCATAAACAATTTGAATTTGTTGAACATTAGTTGTGTTTTCTTTTCTCTTTAAGGCGTACCTGATCTCTGCTTTTCTTTGTCTGGCGTTGCCATTTTGTTTCATACCTAGAGACAAAAATATAAAAATTATATATATACAATTTTGTTGTTATTATGTCACATCGGTACAATACATTGAAGGCATTATACTCAGTTATTCGTAGTTAATACGTAGAAAAATGTTAGAATAATAATACAAGTGGGTGATTGATGTTTAAAAGTGTGGCAAAACGAACTACGGCGAAGACCAGACACATTCATATATACACGTAAACATACACCTTCCAATCGCCAGTGGAGGGATGCGTATTTGCCGCGCCACACTCCAAATAAAATGAATGGAACACTTAAACGTGAAATAAGGATTAAAGACGGAAAGCCAAAGTCACAACAAGAGTTAAATAAATAAAGATGCAAACCTATTTACGTTGCCTTTTGGACTTATATGTCAGACTGTCTGAGCGGGGAATTGAACCCACGACCTTTGAAACCAAAGGCTGAGGTCCTACCGCTGAACCATACCAAAAGTTTATAAAACCACATCAACCACGTAAGGAGTGACGAACGTTTGGTCATACTGACACGGCTCACTGGTAGGACCTCGGCCTTTGGTTTCAAAGGTCGTGGTTCGATTCCCTACTCAGGCAGTCTGACATATAAGTCCAAAAGGCAATGTAAATATGTTTACATATGTATGTATTAAAGACCAGACACATTGTTAGAAGGCAGGGTATGTTGTTATACATAAGGAGGTGATAAGAATGGTGTCACATACAACGTTAACCGTCCAATCTTCAGTTTATTTACAATTCAGACACACCAGTTTTGTAACAGAAATACGAAATTACGACAAGAATTTCAAAAATTAAAATAGTTCCACTGGTATCCTATTATGTATGTTACTGGTATGTATGATAGAAAGAACATGTTTTTTTTTGCATGTACATGTAGCCATGTTACCACATACCTTATTCACAACTCACTTCTGTCCACTTTTTAGTTGAAATAAATGACTTTATGTCCCTTAAATGACAATAAACACATGGAAATAATTTTCATTGACTTACAAAAGGCTTTTTATTCGTTTGATAACGAAATTTTATTAGAAATCTGAAAACATTGGCTTAAGAGGTAATATATTTTAACGAATAGTTAAATGATTGTGAAAACTGAAAATACAAATAGTAGTAAATAAAAAACGGTGTACCTGAAGACTCAGTTCTGGGACCCTTCATTTTTCTAATTTACATTAATGATTTAGAAAAATTAAATAAAAAAAAATTTTTTTTTGGGCTGCTGACATGATACTTGTTCGATAAATTTTCCTATAACTGAAACGCTAGAAAATCTACAAAATGATTTTAATTTATAATACTGTTGGTTTATTGAAAACGAAATGTATATTAGTGAAGAGAAAACATTATATATGTACATAGCAGTTAAAAAAATTTTATTAAGTGAATAATAAAATGTTATAAAATGTAGACCAAAGACGAATATTTTAGGGATAATAAAATCCTATGATTAGTACGCTATTAACAAAATGGTTACCTAAAGAAGATAAAAAACATAGCCTAAACTTGATTTAGAATTGGAAATTAATTGTGATTAATGAATATATAGAATTGATCGATATATATTGTAACTTATGCTTCTTTGCCTTTTTGTCAGTTTTTGCTGCTCAGATAAGTTCTAATGACCTTCGAGCAATTGTACGCGAATAGTAAATTATTATTAACATTAGTTTAAAAAATGGCGACTTCAGTTTGGGGATGATTCACCAATGCTCAACGGATATGCCTATATTCCCAGGAATATAAAGTGATTTGAAAAAAATGGAAGCAAACGATGAACTGCAGGTCGACTGGAAGCAAAAAGAAAGCCAGTAAGCACACTGTGCTCAAAGGATTACACCATCAAAGTAGGTGTAATGGGCAAATAAGTGCAATAGGCATCATAGAACTGTACAACAATTCTAGACTAACACAGAGAGTGTTGTTTGGCAGCCATTTTAGTTCCACAGGACAAGTCACAAGAACAATCCAAACTGAAAATAGTACACTAAAACGAGGAAAACCTGGTTAATTATTCAAATCAGAAGAAATAATTGGCATCGCAAGATGACGCGAAATAAACCACAGAAAGTGATTACACTGAAAAAAATTTTGTTTAGCTCATGGTTTTCCTTCTTTACGCTTGGACGTTTCCCAGCCTCCTCCTCCTATTGTCCCCCTCCTCTCAATCCTGCTCCCCTCTTCATTTGCCCCTTCCTTCTCTTCTCACCCGTTTTGAAGCTCTCAATCCTCTTATAACAATACAGCACGACGGAATCGCAACAATGAACGAAGACGAGGAGTGCTGGGATCCACGAAGGAGAGCTGGAACTTGGATCCCAGCACTCCACGTGGATCCCAGCCCCAGTTTGTGTTAAATGAAAAGCGGAAGAAAACAAACAAGTGTAATAAATTTACTGAAACAAATTTAATAAAAGGCATAACAGATAAAAAAAAAAATTCGCGTTACTCACAACATTGTAACCGCTGCTTTACAAACGATGGTTTCGATTAAATGACAAAATGGAATAAAGCAACCGAATATATTCATTAAATGGGACAATTTTTTAAAACAACACTACCTAAACCTTGCGCAATGGCTGTTTGTCGTGACGTCACCGTGAGTTAGCCAATGACGAACGAGAATAACGGCTGTTTGGCAGTCTGATTGGACTAGCCCAGTCACGGGATATGCACGTCACAGCAAACAGCCATGGCGCATGGTATAAATCATTCAAGAATTTATGTTAGTTGCAATATCGCAACCGCTTTCAAAATTAAACGTTGCTCTTTTCGTTAGTGTAGCATTGCGTCTTAAAGAATATTCTACACAAACTTTCTTCTGGACAAACGCAACAATGTATTCCACTCGCGCTCACTTGCGCTCAACAATGTACGTCGGACTGATAGCTTCAAAATGGGAGAGAAGAAGGATATCGCCCGCTTTCCTCATGCTGGAATCCAACAATGGCTCGGGCGCTGAGCACCCTCGACATTGTTAGATCCCAGCACTCAGAAAGCGGGCGTTATCCTAGAGCCTACTTCCCTTCACCACCTACCCTTCTTGTTAAATATAGGTGAACTGACACAGGTATAGTTGGGTTAAATATTCTTCTACCCTTTCTCCTCTCCCTCCAATTCTCGTCTGCTACTTACTGGTTCTCCTTCCTTCCCTTCCTTTTTTCCTCACTTAGTTCCCATTTGCTAGTGTAGTTGAACTGAGATGGGTAGTTGAATTAAATACTGCCTCTCTCACTTTCATACGATCCTCTCCCCACTTCCCCTCCCTCCTTTTCCCCTTCCCCTCCCTCCCCACCCCTTCCTTCCCCTTTTCTCCTTAGTGATCCACATATTTTCCAAGCTCGACTCTAGCACTTTTGCTTCAATCTTTATTTGTAAGTACGCCATATAACTGAGTGGCTTCGTAGCCTGAAGACAAAGCTTACAACAACACACAACAATAAATTTCGCTCTGAAATGTTGGTTTCCAGTGTAACAAAAGATTAATTAATATAAGGCCGACACTGTTCATCCCACTCCATTAACACTTGACAGTCTTAGTAAACCTTGTCGGTTTTACAAATAACCCCCAGTTTCTATACACCCAGAACCCAAATTCCAAAACTTTTCATGCCAAAACAAAGGAAGAATAATGTAAGGCTACACACACTACTACTTTCTTGGCTATACAGGGTGTAACAAAAGGTCGTGTCCAAACTTAGGTGACCAATTCCTTAGGTCAAACTAAGAATATAATTCATATAAACATTAGGCAAAAAACGTCTTATTCTTTGGTTATCGCATGAATTAATAACCCAAATTCTAACTGCCCCATCTGTATGCAATTCGCAAAATCAAGATATGGTGAATCGTTCCACCTTTTTTCGGAAAAAAAAAAGAAAATATGAGACAGGCGGGGGGTAGTTCGCGTTATTAAAACCTCTATGGTATTATCAGTCCTACATTAACACCGACTAACAAAGTTTTCGAACAATTTTGTTGCTTCCCCTCCAGGACAAATTGTTTGGCAATAGAGATATTTTCCCTTTAGTCTGATTTTGACTCTTAACAGTTTGTTCTCTACCTTCAGTTCATTGTCTTCATTCACTTCCTTCCTATTCTGATTTGTTTTTTCAATAGCCAGAGTGTGGGCGGAGGTGGGGAGGCAGAGTTGGAATTTGGGTTCTTAATTCACGCGATAACCAAAGAATAAGACCTTTTTGGCCAAATGTTTATGTGAATTATATTCTTAGTTTTACCTAATGAATTAGTCACCTAAGTTTGGGCATGACCTTTTGTTACACCCTGCATTTTTCAATGTTAATAATCTTCAGTCACGTCGGCTACTTTCCATTCATCATCTACTGATGACAATAATATAAGCAATTTTTTCAAGACTTTTAAGCACTTTTCCAGGCATGGAATTTCATTATTACATTCCAGGACATTTTCAGGTTTTCAAGGACTCGGATGAAACCTGAATTACATGTAGCGCTGTACTAAGCATACTAAGACGATTAGTTTTCAAACATTTTCCAGCAATGTCGTTTCGTCAAGTAGAACGCACAAATCAGTAGCAGATCTATCCTGTGAAAAAGTAAAGTAACACCAACATTTGAATACAGCAGTAAGGTTTCACATGGACTAAACATTACGGCAGCACTGCAGTATCTGAAACCTTACAGGAAAGTTTCTTTGTGTTCCTTTTGACTTCGGATCAATTAAACCTTACCTTGAGCATCAAACGAGTTCGTTTTTGTTTTCTAATAACATGACATTACCAGGAAAAACCCCACCAAAATACGTTTAGCAGTGTGGAGAAATACAAGGTTTCAACAATACGTTGTTCATACTTCGATGCAAGTTCTAATTACAGCTCCTACCACGTATTCACGTGGCATCCTTATCATAATGAATACGCCCCTTGCAACACCATCTTGCCGTTTTTGTGGTGCAAATGAGCTAGAAATCCGAAACACAAATTAAATAAATTTTGATAATAAATTCACGCTGAACCCTTAACACTACGTCACGAAAAATGGAATAAGATTAACCCCCAATCCAGACCTCTGTAATTAATTGGACCCCCGTTTCGGTTTTTAGTCGGCGTTGTACTGTTTCCAGCGGTGTTTGTGTGAGTAAATCCAAAAGAACACATAAAGGCAAACCTTCGGTGCTACATGATTACATAATACTACTCTAAAAAATCTCGATAAAATACGTTTAGCAGTGAGAGGATGTTGAGAAATACGAAGTTTCAACAATATGTTATCTCTATTACGGTGCAAGTTCCAACTACAGCTCCGACATGCAAGTCACGTGACATTCTTATCATAATGAATACGCCCCTTGCACGCCATCTTGTCTTCTTGCGGAGCAAATGAGCTAGAAATCTGATACACCGATGAATAAATTTAGATAATAAATTTATGCTGAAATTTCTTCTGCGCTCACGAAACTGTCAAATCTGAAATATTTTGGCTTTACAAAAAAATAAGGACCAGCAGAGAATTAGTTTAAATTATGTATCAAATTAACTTTTGTTTTTCAGTTGTGTTGAAAATAGCGATTTAGGTTTCTTTGTAGGTGACCAACCGCTGTAGCAACCGATGTACTCACTGGCTGTGGTTGTACTGTATGGTTTTGTGGTTAAGAAATTTTAATCACTATTATAAATTTACCATAACACAGGATTCTTGTCTCTGAAAGGTGACAAAGGTTAGGCCTGAAAGCTTAACCGCACCATCGTAGCAACGAACATTCAGCTGCAGATACTCGCTAATGGTATCTGATTTTTGTTTTCGCAAGCAACCGTTATCATACCGATAAGATAAATTGTTACTGTAGGACTTCAGGTGTCGTAAATAAGTACTTACTTACACAGATGGACAGAATTTTTTATTTTTGTGTGACAAACGTTCACCTATATATCTGTCTGTCATCTAGACACTCGCTAGTGTGCCGTCGCCAAGTAGATGACATTTAATTGTTGTCAGAGCTTAATATTGTTGTGAGATGTAAAAAGGCGGCTCACTAGCAGACTGCGTCTTTTAACTGTAACAAGCTTATTCCTGATTTCAGGCTACTGGTGAAAATTCCCCATGCGGTAGAAATCTTTGCAAATCGTTGGAATCAGGAGTATTGGGTGCAGTAACGGAGAAAATTACAACATTAAAGTGTGGGAACGTATGCTGTATATAAAAACCGTGCCCTGGCTAGCCACCTAGCTACACAGTAGCTACTACTAGCTAAGGACACGCAGTACCATAGCTGAGAATTCTGGGGCCCCGTATGTTATTGTGGGGTTAATTCAGAATTTTGGTATCGGTACCAGCAATTTGCTACAGGATAATTATTACCCATTTTCATGAATTACACAAAGGAAATAAAAAATTTTGCTCACTATTTTTTAATTTTTTCCGGGTTGGAGGGGGGGGGTGAGTAAAGGTAAGTGTTTGCTTGACCTTGCATTACTTTAGATTCGAGTTGCTCCAACATATTTTAAATCAAAGCCTTTGGTGTCGTGCATTAGTCCTTTGATTCAAAGGACTAATGTATGACACCAAGAATTTTTAGATGACTTGACAAATTTAAATTGCAAATGAAATGAGAATTGGAAAACAAACGTACTACAGGCATTCCACAGCTAGCTGCACGGTTTATTTAGCCAACCACCCACCCATGTGCAGCGTTTTGACAGAAAGGAGAAACCTCTGTTAGGTAGAAATCGTCTGGTACGATTGGCTCAAAGTTGTTAATCATTCATTGTTCAACATTAAAAAAAATAATTATTGTTTATGATGCTAGTTACGGGTCGTAAGAACTAAGGCACGAATTCTTATTTTTATTTTTATTTTTAGTTTTGCTGGCAATTTATCTCATCAAAACGTAATTTTACGATGACTCGTAAGAGAAATCAGCATGCGTTTCAGTCAGCTTGGCAGGCCGGCATGCTGAAAAGAGTCCACTGCTTCGTTTATAGGGAAGTGAATGGGGTGGGGCATTTTGTTTTACAGAAAAAAATACATGTTGGCAAGTGAATAATAAATACATGTAGGTTTCGAGTCAAACTTTGAGTGAGTTTTGTTTGGTTCGAGATAACAGCTTGTGTGTCGTTTTGAAAGTTCGATAATTAAAATCTGAAATATTTCTAATGCAAGCTCGGAAATCTGGGGCCCTCGTTTGAGCGTCCCCCCCCCTCCCACCCGCCTTGAGGAGGCTGCGGGGCTACACCTACGGCCCTGAGGCCACGGCCCCCCCATGTTATTCTTTCACAGTGTGCTCAAATGTGGAAATGAACAAATTTAATCATGTGAAGCATGGACGAACAATAACCAAACCGTGTCAATTTGGCTGACGTAAAAGCATGACGGTGCCGAGTCAGCGACTCGGAAACCATCCGCCATCCGTCCCTCCCATAACACACAACCCAAATAAAACAACAAAAAATTAAGCATAAAACTACAGCGCATCAAAGTGACCCTTAAAAGCGTTCACTGAAGGAAA
Source organism: Lithobius niger (assembly GCA_023313725.1). Taxonomy (NCBI): domain Eukaryota; kingdom Metazoa; phylum Arthropoda; class Chilopoda; order Lithobiomorpha; family Lithobiidae; genus Lithobius; species Lithobius niger. The sequence goes on along the minus strand of JAHWFP010205120.1, from coordinate 100,118 downwards.
GGTAGCAACACGGTGCGGCAGAGAGTTCCATGCATGTACAACCCTCCGAGTATAAAAGCGGTGCCGAATGTTTGGTCTAGAAACATTGCGATGGGTTCTAGAAGGATGACCCCAGGTGAATCCAGGAGCAATCAAATATTGTTTATTATTTGGCGGCAATACTAGAGGAAATTTGCTGCTAAACTAACAAACTTGAGGGGGGGGGGAAGCAAAAAACGCTAGCTCAGATTTAATCCTGAAAGAGTAGGTTCATAAAACAGTGTGCGGCACCAAAATTGTGGGCTATCAAGAATGACACTTCTGCTTCGAATGCGATTGCATGCGAATTGATAGAAAGTTGTTCTATGTAATGTACAAATAGCTTTGTTCTGTATAACATTTAAAATCAACAATATGGGCCATGTTGCATGTGTAAAGTTGCCATCTCTTTCTTGTGGCTTGTTTCGTAATTGCCTAATAACTGTAATTAGGGCTAATTACGGCATTCTATTCAAACTCTCGAAAGATACAATTGTTTGGCGTGGAACACTGGTCCTTGGCAACTTTTCTCCACGTGGGGGACAAATGCTTTCTTTTTGACCGAAAGTATTTCCTTATTTTGGCGGGAATGAGCCCTTAAAAGAAGATCGTTTGGCGTCAAATGTAAACATTCCCAACAAGCACGCAAGTAGTAGGATAGTGCTATTTTCGACCAGAGAGAGAGGACACCAAGATGGCCGCCCCCATGCACACCGGAAATGCACCATTTTCCAAGCTGGTTGTTGTCATGGTAACCGATGGTGGAAGAGGAAGAGGAAACACCTCCATTTTTTTAAAGATGGCCACCCCTATTTAGTACCTCCTAGGACCGGGTATACTATTCAGCCTTCTCTAGGATTGGGCTTTGGCGTTTGCTCCCTCAAGTTCAGTTGGTCTTAGTTTTCTCAGCGGGCATTTTTCGAGAATTTTATTTTTCTGTAAATAAAATGTGAGAAAATAAAATCTCCATGCCCAGGGGGCGAATTCGAACCTGGCTCGTTTGAATGAGCGGCATCAATGCTAACCAGTATACTGATATTCTTAGTTGAAAAACTGATGGAAATGATAGGTAGTTATAGATAGTGTAGTCATAAGGGTCCAGTGGCGTAGCTAGGAATTTGGGCAACATGTGTCTAGACAAAGGGCAATATGTGCATAAGGCAGACAACAGTGTTGTAGGGCAGTTACTGAAACAGGACAACCTTCCGGTTTAAATTTATGTTAATGTTGTCACACAACACGTGATGTACCAACCAATCAAACACAAGGACGAGTCTGAAAGATGTGTCATCACTTCCGTCAAAATGGATGGTAATAAAAAAAACACGTAGGCAGTTCGTATAGAAAATGAAAAACATCTTTGTGACGTCGCACATACGTGTACAGGCATGTCAGAATGCAAAATGTTAATTTAATAATAAAACAACAGAACTAACATTTGATAGGGTAGCAAATTAAAAATACCTCTGTGACGTCACACAAACGTGTACGAACATGTCAGAACACAGAAATGCTAAAGTAAAGCGTAGAACCACCAACAGATGGTGGTACCAGTATCAGTTCGCAGTAGAATAGTGTGGGTGGAACGAATAACCTTCAGTTTCGGTTATGGAATTAGAAATGAAAATATATTATGTACTATCAGATCAAAAAACTCATTTATTTTACTACAGTGTTTATTTGTTTCACTAGTTATTGATAAACAAAATATATAAAAAGAACGTGTAGACAAAATAATAGAAATAAATTTATTTACACCATGAAGTATTTACAAACAATATTTATTTGACGTTCATCATCTTGAGACTGTGTTTTTATCGAATAATGTCCGTATGCTAATGTTTTCACTCCACAAGGTAATACCCACCATTTCTCGTCTTGTGCACTTAAGGAAAGTTTATTCTGTGTAACATTAAAAATTGTGTGTTTGTAGCTTCGAATGGCGGTTTGTTCGAAACTATAGTACGTGTGATCGTTCAGGCATGATAGAAAATGGTCGGGAGTAACTACATTCTGTAACACCCTTTTCGTAATTCCTTTTCCGACGCTTTTCCATGTATCAGCGTAAGATAGTGTGTACAATTTGGATTTGAGACCTACAAAAGTGTCGATAGCCAAAGCGGGATATTAGTCTTTCATAACACCAGATTTTTTCTTATTAGAAACGTTATACAGAAAATGATCAACTGGATAGTTACTGGTGTCATAAAGCTGAATGTCAGACAACATGTCGGAATACACATCAGAAGTAAAAATTTGATATCGGACGTAAGCAAATGAACATTTGAACCGTACTTACGTTTCATATGGTAATAGTGAAAATGGTACATACATAATTTTGACTCATCCAAAACTACACTACCAATACAGATAGGTCGATTTAGCACAACCTTTGGTTAAACAATTTGAACATGACCAAATCAGGAGCGAGAATATCAAAATAGTCAACTTTGGGTCGTTTCATAAGCTTGGAAAAGTGTTTCTCATTATCTATCAATTGATGTCAACTTGTTTTCGGAGGTTCTGGATCGCCTTCCCATAAATCACGTTATTCATATTTTTGTAGGTAAGAATTTGATATCGGACGTAAGCAAATGAACGTTTGAACCGTACTTACGTTTCATATGGTCATAGTGAAATCGGTACATACATAATTTTGACTCATCTAATACTGCACTATCAATATAGAAAGGTCGATTTTGCACAACCTTTGGTTTAAACAATTTGAACATGACCAAATCTGGAGCGAGAATATCAAAATAGTCAACTTTCGGTCGTTTCATAAGCTTGGAAAAGTGTTGCTCATTAGTTGTCAATTTGATGTCAACTTGTTTTCGGAGGTTCTGGATCACCTTCCCATAAATCACGTTATTCATATTTTTGTAGGTAGCCTCTCAAATTCGGTAGTGGTAGCCTCACGTGTAGAAGTGTTGTAATCTATATATGGCTTTAACCAAGCCTTTTCTGTGAACCGAATACCATTATGAACTTTTGTAACCACAAGTCTTTGCTGAATATAATATGCAAGATATCTATGATGACAAACGTATCTTTCCCTATTCATGAGATGGGGCACTAACCTCGACAATCACCATTATGGATTGATGTTCATTTAATGATTTATTAAAAAATGAGAGCATGCTATCGGTGATCACTATGTTTTCAGGTGCTAACGGATAGTCGGAAAGACTATCATGCAACGTTTTGGGATAGGTCATGTCAATCATGAGCAGATAGCCAGTTGTCGAATCAGCTGGCGCTGATAACACCGTAGATACCACAGTTTCTAGTTCTGCAGGTGTTAACCAACGGATACTAGAATATGGAACCGGCATACACAAACAAAATCCGCACAGGTTATTTTCATCTAAATATACAATATAGTTTGTATCTACGAAAGGGTCATAATCAGACAACATTGGATAATTAGCCTTAGCGTAACGTTGTGAAATAATAGACACACCTCCTCTTATAGAACTTTCAAACATAATGTACATATCAGGATCTGTAAGCAATTGTAATTTCTCAGATGTCATTCGTAACACAGATTCCCACGATAAACCTGGAACAGTAAAGAAATGACATGGGTCTAATCTGTACTGTAATAAACAGATTTTTTGAAAGTTTTCCAAATAGTCAGCTAATAGACAGGAATCGGTCATGAGATACAAATCGTGGTAGTCACCTAATGTCTTGCAATCAGTTTCTTTCCAAACAGTAAGGAGTAATTGTTATCATCATCCATGATGTCGCTATCAATTAGCGAGGAATAAAATGATTCCTTTGATGGCAAAGACAAGACGTCAAATCGTTCGAAGCTATCAACATTCGTAGGGATAAATACCCTTTCGTGAGAGAAGACGAGAAGAAGTTGGAAATACATTGTCTAGAACTGGGAAATGTTGTAGCGTTTCGGTCAACGTACTCAAAGATTATGATAAAAATTGATAAGAATCTAAGAACTGAAACCGGTTGCCAATTCATAAAGCAGTAAATTGCTCGGTATTCTGAGGGATAACATGAATCTGATCTTTACCAAAGTAAGTTAAGCCCATCGTAATTAGATGTACGTCGTATGACCTTAAATTATGGAAGAAAATGAGAAGCACATTTTTGTACTTATAGTACAAATTACATCTATTGTGAGCGGCGCCACGGTAATGTCCTGTAATGTGGCAGTGGTCCCTAACCCTGAGTTCGTCTACACGAAACTGTTTGTCACAAATATGACAATGTTATCATTACTACAATCATACAGTACATCATCAGTTATTAACATGGGGTTAAGAAGACTTTTAAAACGGTCTACGTAGTCCCAGACTAATAATAAATTATCGAAGAGATTAGTAACGCAGTCTTCACCTCTATAAACATGTTTATCGTGAACCTTTCCATCATATCCGATCAATACGTAAGAGTAACCACAAAGTATATGTAAATGCGTCTTAGGTGTAAAAGAATGAGAGGGATCGGGTTTACAAGTATGAAGACGTGCAAGAACAGACTCGAAGTCAGCATATAATACAAAAGGATGTGGTAGTTGGTGATCATACCTACTAAATTCCATTACACTACCTGTTGGCATTTCAACACGTTGTGGCTTCATGGTTTTACAGATTAGCAAATGATCAGACAACAATTGCTTGGTGGGAAAGGTACACATGCAATAAGGACATGCTGAAGTACGTCTGTTAGAAGTGAATAATCTGTTAAAATGTCTAATGAGACAATAATGGTTATCTTCTACAAGGAGCAACTTTATCTCGGGACAACTAACACGTTTGCTAATAAATATGGGAAATATGTTAGAGTCCTCGTATCCGTACACGCAGAAGAAAACACACATTTACCATTTGCAAAATTTGAGTTCATAATGTCGTTAAATGTATTATGAAACGGATTCCGTAACCCCGTAAATAACGACATGTAAGCATGGACATAATTATTGTTTGTAAAATTACAAGTTAACGGTTTTCCATTTACAGTTTCACCATCGATGGAGAGCGTTAAAGAAGAAAGATTGTTATGTCCGAAAATGAAGGGGTCTTGACTGTAGACGCCGTTGTATGCGTCGTGTCTGACTAATGCGATCGTCACGCGTGAAGGCACATTACCATTAAAGATGTTATCGATTTGGCCGCTACTCACACCACTGACCAAATTATGCGTCTTGATTTCAGTTTTTCTGGAAGGGTATTTTGAGCTCAAAGTAGCGAGAGCACGTGCATGTGCAAGCAAAATATTAGGTGATGGTGTCACTTTGCGGATGTGCAGGGAAGCATCTAAGAATTCTACAATAGGAGCGAGACCAGCTGTCACACCATTCGCTGTTAAATAGAAATGGAACTCTGGCTTTTGAGGCACGAATCAGAACTTGATTTCAGTGTTATTTAAAATACGTCTAGGTTGCATAACTAGGTCATGATGAATTCTTCCTAATAATTCGACTTCTCCACTGCTGGCAATACGGCTTCTCCGATCATTAAATGACCTAAAAAAAGAAGAATTCAGTTGAGTATCTTTAGCTTTTTTCCCGTGACTCAGCAGTGTTTGTAAATAGGCCTTATCACCGTAGTTGTTGTTGGTGCCGGTAGCTAGTTTCCCATTTATGGTAATGTCGACTTGCGAAAACATGGAATGAAGCCAAAGATTCGTAGTGCCAACTTTCGTGTTGTTACCCGCCGTCAAGTTAATGCCTGGTGACTTGGAGACCTTCACTTTCAAGTAAAATAATGTTTGTGATAGGTCGGCGTAATCTTCTGAACTAGGAACTGTGAAATCCAGAACTTGAGTAGACGTTTTACAACAGATTTACAATGTTCTCAATAGGTCTACATTCCACATATTTAGTTTTTTGTATGGAAAGCTGTGTAGGTGCAACGGAAAAAAATATCTAGAGGGCTAAGCAAACACTCACACGAAGAGGAATGAATAAACACCATCACGAAGAATGATTGTACGTGTGCTCAACATGCACTTTATATACAGCTAGTCCAAACACGTTTTAATATTAGTTTTTTTGCGTTTACAGCCTTTATTACATGATGTCTTTTTTCTTTTGTTATCTTCCTTTTCCTCCTTGGAGTTTAGCAGCAACATCTCCAGCTATCCCTCTGGCAGTCTCTTGCAATCTGCAGCAGCCTTTTAAAACTTTTTCCAGCAAGCACATCACCACCAATGTTCATGCCTGCACCGAGTGCTTTGCATCCCAAATACGAAAAATACGAACCTTTACCTTTTAGAAAGGGAAAGGATATGCTTCCTAGGGAGCTTTGGAACCCAAACCGTGGCCACGTTGATTTGTGCGTCCGAAGTAGACAGGGATTTCCCCTCCCGCCTGATTTACATAGTATTCGGTGTATGGGCACCTCTTCATGATGACGAGTGAGAAGGAGGATGATAGTGTAACAGTATTTATGCATAATCGCTTCAACATCTTGCGCGACGGAAATGTAACACACAAATAACTCTTCCGTAGCTAGCAAATTCGATAGGTCTTCCAGAATCGTCACGCAGATCTATCTCTAATGTTTAATCGATAACGTTTGTAATGGAAAGTAATGGAGTCTTCGAAACTCGACGTTCGTGACTTTGCCAGTTTCCCCTTGAAAGGGTGATATCCTCAGTAATGGCACACGTGAATCTCCCACCAACTGAGGCTGAATTATATTACAATAGATGTAAACAGATTGTATGGTCGTGTTGGTTTTTTCTTTGACACGGAATGTGGTATGAACGGAAGACTCTTCTTTAGACATTAGGTTAGGAAATTGTTCGGAACGGAAGCCGAATCTTGTAGCTAGTTTAGAACCTAAACCTTCAGTAACGTCGTTATTCACAGAATAAGTACTTGTACGTTCATCATACGAAATATTAGGCAACCCATTTTCAGCTACTTGCTTCATATGACTGTTTGGATCTACATATTCACTGCGAAATGTTTTGATTTCCGTGTTGATTGCAGTCATTAAATCGTGCATGCTTTCGTACTGTTTCTCACCACACGTACAGACCAAGATATGGTTCAAATCACTTGGGTTTAAAGGGCAATTACATCCATTTTGACATGCATATGTTTGACTTTTGGATCACTTACACAATAACTAAACACAAGAATAGCGGTAAGAATACTTTTCGTACGTCCGATATAACAATTTAATTACTGCATCACGAAAACACGACACGGAGGTCGCCATTGTTTTGCTGGAACGCGCAGAAATTAATGCCGACAGACGGATCTCTTTGATTTCGACTCGCAGCCGATTGAGATAGCTGTATTGACTGTGAGGAGCTCAATCATCTGACGGCCTTAGCTGGCCACTACACTGCTGGCCAGCTGAGGCCGTCAGACACTGAGCTCCTCACAGTCAATGCAGCTATCTCAATCGGCTGCGAGTCGAAATCGAAAAGTGAAATCTGTCGGCAATAATTTCTGAGCGTTCCAACAAAACAATGGCGATCTCCGTGTCATGTTTTGGTAATGCAGTAATTAAATTATTATATCGGACGTAAGTAACTTATTCTAACCGCAATTCTTGTGTTTAGTTATTGTGTAAGTGATCCAAAAGTTAAACATGCATGTCAAAATGGATGTAATTGCCCTTTAACAAACTAGCAATGTTTGCTTTTTCTTCCGGTGTCAAATCTTTTTTGCATCAGGCTCCCCCTCTCCCGGCTGTCTGTACTCCAACAATAATAACCGGGCTTTATCTTCGTGACTACGTAAGACGATACCACTGTTTTGCTGAAGGAATTTGGAAATGAAATCTGAGCCAACGCAACCTCGTAACTGGAATCAAACTCTAGAGACAAGAATAAACACATTATGTAATGCTGTAAAGTGTTATCAGGAAATATGTCCATGCTACTATAATTAGACGGTAGAGTAAGCCATACTTCGTCAGCCATCACGTGTTAATCAGATCCGTGACCCAACTGTTAAATGTCAATAGGTATTTAAGCCACTTTACAAAGTACTCCGTACGTCCCTATCGTTTCCTGGTTTTAAGCACACTTTCAACTTTGTAGGACTCGGGTGGTATCACTTTCTGTAGTTCTTGTTTGTAGAATGTACCCACTATATTGTTCCCGTCGTAATCACATACTTTATAGGTAGGGATCGGGTGTTTTTAATTTTTTTTAACATACACTATTTCGTCGGTCCAATTTGGTTTGTATCCTTTAGTGAAAACGTTTTACTCCTTACGCATCCTCACTGCATCGCCGACTGAAAACCCGGATCCGTACAAATTCACAAAGAGTTACTCTTTATTTCGTTCGTTGACCCTGTTTGGGCTCATCTTAATACTTCTGTGATAGGAATTGTTGTAGGCTGAAACGAATAAAAGTAGTACATCGATGTATTGTTTTGTATTTTTTGCGTGCATGTAATGCCACGTCACGGATCTTAGATTCCTGAAATACCTTCAATAATACTTGCTTTTATGTCTTCATTTTCTGTATTGTGCGGATTAATACTGTACTGTTGTATAACCTTTTGTACGTTAGAATTCCGGAACTCACTTCCTTTGTCAGAAAAAAATGTCTTACGGAGCTGAAAACTCCCTTTAATGCTGCAGCAATGCAAATCCATCCTTACGTTTTAAAGGTACAACTTTGACACGTTTTGTAAACATATCGATAACACCCAACAACCAATTCATCCCATCATTAAATTGCGCTAAATTCAATACGTCGCCTACATCAGCCGTTATCACGTCGAAAGGTCCGCTGGTACGTATTACATTACGTTTGAATTTTCGAACTACAGGTTTGAAAAGGGTGTACGTTTCTTCATCAGACAACCATCGTTTAATTACGTCTAAAGGAACGGAACGTCCGGTCGCTTTAACGGCTCTAGCTAAACGAGATACTCCACCGAAGGAACCAGGCGAAGCCGGATCGTAATAAATATTTTCTACCAGCTGACGTATGACGTTAGTGGAAGTCGTTCGACTACGAGGCCTCGGCTCGAGCCTTCGGTGTTTCCTGGAGCGGTTCATCGTCCCATTGGAGCGAGGGTAGGTCGTCATCAAAATGGATTAAATCCAAATTGACTACTGAATCAGTAGTAGGTGTTTTATGTCGTCGAAGCTGGTCCGAACGGGACAGTTTCCTTTTATAGGGAATTTTACGTCTCATTATACTCATACCTGGAGAGTGTCTCATATCGGCACGCAAACGTTTATTATCGGTAATTCGTCCTAGTACTAATTTGACCACGTCACTGCCAGGTACAACCTCTCCGTCACTTTTAATCAATTGACCGGTATTGTCAAAATTTACTGTACCACTATTTAGAAAACGTGAAATTCTTCACCTGTATTTTTGTGGGACATCGGTGAAATCCGCGACGTAACCACCTCCATTGTCGGAACATATGGTACTATCAGATTGAGGTACTTCACTTGTTTCACTCTTAATAGTATCCAACGTATCATTCTCCGAGGGGGTACGCGGCTCCGCGTCACACGGCATAGCCACGCTGGAAGACACACTGCCCAACGGCGAAGCCACCCCGACGTACCTGTTAACGATGACAAAATAATCTTTAAGGGGGTCGCTAAATACTTCTTGTCTACATCTAAATACCTCTGTATGGTCTGGGTGTATAGCTTAGCTTTTTGGTAATCGTCGTATTTGTCGTTAGCCAACACCTCCTTCATCGAAACATCTAGTCTCAATAGAGGACGGCTGAATAGTGATTTAGTAGGGTCTGACGGTGGTTGAGATGTGGGAGCGACACCACCAACGGGTACTAACTGCATTCGGGTGAATTGTTAATTAGCACCAAATAAACCTCCGATAGCGTTGATAATAGATCCTTCTAACGCACCCAAGATGGGACCGAGTAGAGCACCGAGGAATCCTCCAGATTGGTGTTTAGATGAATGGTGATGTTTCTTCTTTCGGGAACAGGTTTTAGTTCATAATGTTATCAATGTTTTCTTGTATTTCTTCAACTGGTTTTTCTGTGACACACTTAGTGGTACACGATCTTTGAGAAGATTCATGGAACAGAGACAAATAATATCTTGAATTTTCGGACACTCCAGTAGAGTTTTCTTCACGTGTGTTTTGACTTTCTTTAAATGTAATAACGCTAATACAGGTATATAGTCCTGGACTGTTTGCATTAGCTTATTAGGCATCTTTGGGTACAAAGACTATCATATGATTCTTAAATATATTGGAACGAAAGCGTAAATGTTCCAGAGTAGATGGGTGTAAATCAATAAATAAAAAATCATACGGTTCTTTTGTCGCTTCCTTGTATACACTTAACATAAATTTCGTTCCAATGGATATTTGGCTTCCAAAATATTTATTTGATTTTGATCCCAGCAGGATTTAAACAAGCAAAATATTGGGCTTCTGAAAAATGTTATGCACTCTACAAACTAGTGAAATTCTTCTGTGATGAGTTCCTTTCACCGTGACATCGTTCAATAACGATTAAGGAATCGTATGTATGATGTCATCACAAATTAACATACAATCCTGAGGAACAGAGTCGTATATTTCTCGTGTAATCCTTCTTGAAAAGAAACGAGCACAGGACTGTGAACTTTAAGTTCATCAAATTTAGTTTTTGTCGTAACAATAAACTATCGATGTTGGACTCGGATTAATGATTTCTTGAGAACGCTGTATTAACTGAACGATGGCTGACGTCTTACCAGCAAATGTAGGACCAGAAAAAATATACTTACTGGGATGTAACAACCTCATATCCATACTGAACTTATTGAGTTTTCTGGTGTGGCCTGGGACCCGTGGCTGAAGAAGGACATCAACTTCTTGGAAGGGGCTCCGAGGTTATCCTCTCGCCTGCTCATCAAAGACAGGCTCACATACGAAGGTAGACTTAAGGTAGCCAAGCTTCCTACTCTTGAATAACGGAGAGAGAGGGGACAACTTATCAATTGCTTCAAGATTATGAAAAGACAATACAACATCAATTCTTTAGAATTCTTTAAGCCCGCTACTACTACCAATCTTCGGGGAAAATCGCTGAAGATCTAGCAGCCCCATTCAAGACTCGAAGTAAGAAAGAACTTCTTTTCTGTGCATGTTGTCAATGAATGGAACGCTCTCCCCGATGAGGTGTGTTTGGCAACCACCACAGACAAATTTAAGGCAGCCCTCGACAAACATATGCAGTACCCCTTCCCCTTTCCTTTGTCTTCCCCTGTTCTCCTTTTACTCTTCAGCTACAAGTCTCTGGCTTTGCTGTTTCCTCGTTATTAAACTAAACTAAACATTGCTGACGATGTTGACGTCAATCAAGTCACATCAACACGGATATTAGCAATGGTGCGTTTGGTTCGCTCTGTTTGGTCGTTTAGAAAGGTACCGACTGTTTCTAGTACAGTTGCCACTCCCTGATGCAAAAGTCGGTAACCGGAAAGATGTTCGTATGTTAACATCACAGTTAGCCTTGAACTAAACCAAGGCCCGCTGAGATAGTAGCTGTGCTCCACTCCAGGCCCGTCAGCTTTGATTTAGTTAGCGAAAGACACGCCAGGAGCCGTCCAGTACCGTACGGCCTGAGAACCGAAGGGAATTGGTATCTGAACGAATTGTATGCAGGAGAAACCCTCTCCTGTAGAAGTCGATTGCGTTGCTTTGCGTAGGTTAATCAAAATGCCACCAGGAGCCGTTAAGTAACGTACGGCCTGCAGACCAATGGGAGTTGTCCAAGCCGGACAAGCAAACTCTATGAAGGCGGGGTGGGGGAAGTATACAAAAAAAAGAGAGAGACTGATAGCCGTATTCTATTTTGGGAAGAACGTTTGCGTTAATCTAAAATAATCTAGACACACGCTAGTGTGTCGCGCCAAGTTAGGCAACAAACATCACAACAAACATCAATTCAATTGTCTAGGTTGTAAACCATTGTAGTGCGACGCCAATACGTCAGTGTCTTTCATCTTGAAGCATAGGTGAACACATTTTGGCTACTTGGGGAAAAATAATAATGCGGTACAAAAGCTTAAATTGTGTTGAAATCGTGAGCAATGACCCACCTCACGAAAATTAACTCATGTAGGAAAGCCAGCTAAGCTGCTTTCAATGCAAAATCTGACCCTCAATAAAGTTGTAAATGTGTTACTAGTTACTAGTCCGCTCATCCCCATGTTAATTTCCATAGGGTGATTATTCGTCGATACCGAGATAATGGGAAGGCTTCCAGCTATGAAATTGGACGAATGGGTGCAGTACAATACGAACTGTGTACCTTTTACGGTTTGGAGCCTGGGGGCATAACGCGAATGGCGTGGGAGGGCGCATAAGTACGAAAATATTGTTATAACCATTGTTAGTATTGTCGGCATCGTCTCTCATTGGACGGCCAAAGTTCGGACAATGAGACGTGTATCCTGACGTGCGTGCCTAGACACACACTAGTGTATCACGATAAATCTAAACAACGTTGCAAAGAAATTGTATCACGTCCAATTCATAAAAATTAAACCAACTGTAACAACAAAGTCAAAAACTGGTAAAGAGGCCACCAAGTTGAGAGTGGTTCGGCCCTTCAAAGGAGTGATATCAACACACCAAATTAAATAAAACAAATTACAACAAAATTAAAACCAAACCAAAAACATATAAAGAGGTGACTAAGTTGAGAATGGTTCGGCCTATAGGCAAAAGATAGTAGCAAATTGTTGAAAACCAATTTCTTGTTGAATTGGCACTTTATCACACATCTGCACGGTAGTGGAGTTGAGTCAATACACAATTAAAAAAAAAACGAATGATATCATATCAAAAACCAAAACTGATTAAAGGGGCCGCCAAGTTCCGAATGGTTCATCCCTTCAAAGGAGTGATATCAACACACCAAAACATTCGCCAACTTAATCGCACCGAATAGTACTTTGGACGTTAAATGAAAACTTGAACATTGCTACCGAAAGTAGCAATGTTCTAGTTTTCATTTAACCTTCAAACTATAAAGCGGTGCGTTTAACTTGGTGAATGTTTTGGTGTGTTGATATCACTCCTTTGAATGGCCGAACCATTCGGAACTTGGCGGCACCTTTAACCAGTTTTGGTTTTTAATATGATACATTAAACTGCATGCTTATACCCAGCAGGTAAGCATTGTTGAGGAATGTCTAAAATAATAGATTTAACCTAAAATGTTATGTTTGTTACATTTAAATAGTAGCTTAAAATATTAATTTAAGGATTTCTTAAAATGCACTTGTTTATCTTAAAATATTTCATGATTATAATTCGCACTAGTTCAGCGATATCCTTCCCCGACAAATGCTTACCAGTGCTACAAAATGCTGTTACACAGAATGAAATTTTCAGTAATTTAAGAAAGTACAGTGGTAAAGTACCTTCAAACGTGAGAATAAGAAACGACACCATCTTAATTTATTCGAAGTACTATAAAAAACATAATAAAATCATTAAAACTACACAAAATTTACCAAGGGCGACGTAACAAACGTAACTGATACACCTCCCCCTCCCCTTTCCCTCCAAGAAAATAAAAGTTTGAACTTTCAAATAATTTTTACCTTTAAATTCTAAACCGATATCCGGCATTGCTTGCTTATTAAAGATATTGTTATTTTTTATATTACCTCTCGAAAAACATGTGCACATAGAAATATTTATGAAAATAAAATAGAAAAATCTAACTTGTGATCTAACCCTATGGTTATAGATAATTTGGGTGATGTTAGTAAGCAAGTAACGGGTTTATTGTTAAAAAAAAAACGAACAAAGCCTGCTAGAGGGTCTGGGGGAGTGATGTCAACTCCCCAGCTGGGTCCATAACGGAGCCTTGTAGGTTGAAGTAATTTACGATCATTTAGAATAACAAGTTAATCATTCCATTTTGGTTCGTGTAGGTTTCGGGAGGGGGGAAGGGTGGCAGCTAACATCATTGTCATCCCTTTACTACAAAACTATTTTGTTGTATCTGGCACGTTTCCAGAATAGAGAAAAAAGGTAATGAAAGGGAGTGGAGACGCGGACAGTCTGATGACAAAAGCAAAATTATTTTGTCATAATGCTTGCACACTCTGAATGCATTTTTTCCCCTTTCTTTCTGGCTGTATTTTTGGAAAAAACAACTAGTCAAACCCGCTCTTTCCCCTCAGATGCCTACTTAGGCTAACTTCTAACACTTTTGGAACTAACTTCGGACTTTCTCTGCTGGAAAGAATCCTTCCTTCAATTCCGTGCGCCAAAAATGATACAAGTTCGCCATTTTGGATAAAGGAAGCCAGCCAAAGAGAATGAACAGTATTTCTTTTTTACTATCCTTTCCACACACCAATTACTATTGTATTAATAAACCAAAACGGAACGTTAAATGTTTAGAGTAAGGATCTAA